>JAVIWB010001447.1:0-228268 GCA_031893035.1 Dermolepida albohirtum | reverse complement strand
CAGCCACGGTGAAAATTTTGTCAGGCACGCTGGTCACAACACGGTAGTGCCGCAACCCGTAGGCCAAAATAGTTTACACTTTAATAAACACTATGTACAGAGCACAGAGTCACTTAATAATGTATATATGTATATATAAACGCGCACGCTATTTCAATATGATATTTTTGGGGCAAATACGAATTTCCTTCTGCTAAATGTGTTTTATATAAGTATGTGTATATATACATACATTTTTTATTTACGATAAATTCAGTTCATGTTTATTCTCTACCACTGTCTTACATGTGCAAATAAAACTTATAAATTCGATGACACAATACCATTGATTAAAAGTCAGATGAAATTAAAAAAAAAGCGATAAGAAAATCGTCTTTGTTTATTACATTTGTATAACAATTACGTTTCTGTGATGCATTAACGGATGTTTATTTTGTTTTGTTTATATCATGTGCGTTTTTTTTTATTTAAATTCTGTACGTGGATCTCTTTACATACGTCTTTTCGCAATGACAACTCGCTGTTAACTGTTCAGTTCACTACTGGCGTTCGGAAATAACCGCCATCTGGGTCGATTCGCGCAGCCCCAGTTGTATGCCGTAGGCAGCGCCCCTGGCGGAAAACGCCGTCATTACAAAACGACGACGGCGTTTTGTATGCGTTTATATACATATATGTATATGTATGTGTTTCTGCGTATGTGTGTATAATGTAGACGCGCGGAGATACCGCGGTGGTGGTGGCGTCGGCAGCGTCATCCTCTTCGACAACTCTCACCCATCTGCGACATGTATAATGCAGAAGTATAAAACATTCATTTAAATAATTAAAAAGCACACAGCAGGTAAACGAACCGGCCTTGATTCCAGCAGCTGCCGGTCGTAAGATAACTGAAAAGTTTTCACGAGGGAGTTGGAACTTTACATGCAAATTAAATCCGCTACCGTTTGCTTTCTTTTTTTATTTTGATCTTTTTTTTTGTCCTCCGTTCTCTCGGCAGTATTTAAAATACACCTGGCGAAATGCGCGGCGATTTCACAAACTAAAGTGAAAATTAGAAAATGTACATGCGAAAAATTATGGACTTACCTCCACCTATGCTTCACTGGCAGTTTATTATCGAATTTTTAAGATTTAAAACTCTTTTCAATTTTTACCGCCCCCAGGGTATAAGATGTCAAATTATATAGTAACAGGAAATAACAAAAAAATAGAGACATAAGTAAAACGTTTAAGGAATAAAATAGTCCCTGAAGTTATCGTAATATTTTCGAAAATATTGGTTTCATGTATTGTTTTTGCATAATATAATATATTAGGTATATCTCTGCAAAGTCGACAGTTATATACTACCCCTCTAATTCTCGCCACACGTCACACTGTCTAAGTCATTCACATTCGATGTTGTAAATAGTTGCATAAAATAGTATCGGGTTACTGAATAGTAATAATTATAGAATTATAATTTTAAACATTTACCTTTTCTCAATTCTTAACTATTTATTAATAATTTCATTATGTTTATGTAATTTTCTTCACGTAATGTATTTCAATTTGCTCATTTTCATAACATTCACTAAATAAAATGTAATTCTATAGTTACAATTCAGTAACCCGATATTCTAGTATGCAATTTTTTACAACGACAATGTCTAGTTTCATAAATTTAGAATGTGAATCATTTGACAGTGTAAGGTGTAACAAGAATTAGCGAAAGAAGCAAGTGCGTAATATGACCGTTGACTTTGCAGAGGTTCTGTGTTAGATGTAAACTCAGATTGACGGTGAAAAGATATTTATTAGCATCGATAACATTCGAAAGATCTTCATTAATTAAGAAATAGCAAAGGGGCAAGATTTGACCCTTACAGAACAACCGATGCAACCAAGTAGTATTTTGATTTATGGCCATTGTATAACACGTGCTGATATCTGTCGTTCAAATACGAAGAAAATAAGTACAGAAGTTGACTAAAGAATCCCAAGCAGTCCAACTTTCCAATAAGTAGAGCCTCCGTGGCCAATACGGTCAAAAGCTCTAGAGATATCTATATATAACTTCAACATGATCCACTCACAAATGAGGAATATATTTCTCTGGTATAAATCAACGCATCGTGTATCTGTGCTTTCGAAGTGGATAGTAACTCTTATGGGACACACGATGGGTGGGGATGAATGTCCAAAAAAATTCCTCTAGGAACTGGGTTTCTTAAATATTACAAAATTAGACAGAATGTCTGGAAAACTTTATACTGGTGACAGTAAATTCATTTATATAACAATGTATGCGAACATATAATTATTCCATTAACAACAGAAAATAGTTTAATCCATCTTATGTCTAGCACTACTAGTTATGATCTGTCACTTTGATTTCTGATTAGTCATTGCAATTTGACCTTGATGTATTGCTTTCTTATTATGTGTAATTATCAACTGTTCTCTGAATACTTGATTTTTTTCCGATAAATGAAAATAAACAATAATTTTTTGAGCATTTTTAACTAATTATTGATCGATTTCTATCTATTTATACTGCTTGTCCATATATGTATTGTAGCGACGTAGTCGTCCAGTAAGCGAAAGAAGTAAGAACTACTCCATTTCCTTCACTTGGATAGTTTCATTTTGGTTTGCAACATGGATTCTTTCCACCACTTTCCCTGTATCTCAAAAACAGGGTAACATGCTGGAGAATAATATCACCATACTACCATACCACCATAAGACCACAGGTTGACTGATGAGAATCTAATATTAGAAACGTGGGCTCATATCAATAACAGAATGACTCTTTTCACACTAATTGGTTTATGGTGTACTTATAGTTTTATTTTAGTTCCTGATATGGAAATGTAGTTGCTTTCACCACATTGGCTATAAATTAAAGATACGGTAACCTACAGAAGAATGTTTCATTGATGAGAATCACAGTTTGACTGATTAGAATTTGATATTCTAAACGTGTCTCATCAATAAAAGAATTATTTTTTCCCCTATTTTTATCCATGCAAACTTATATTTTATTTATATATCAAACCTATATTTTCCAATATTCGGTGCTTTTTGTCATCAAATTAAGTAAAGAAGTAGATATCTCATATACAGGTTCCTATGTATTGCACATTACATAGGAGAAAATTTGTCAAGCTTTTCTAAGTAAAACATATTATTATTAGTACTTTTTCTCTGTGTGTATTACAATGAAGTTTGCTATCACGTCCGGCAAAATTCTAATCTGGGTCCACTTTTATTTGTTCGTTCCCTCAACGATCTTTTATTAAAAGTGGATTGCTTCATTTTAGCCTCATTATAGTTATTTAGTTTCATTATTTAATATTTTAATTTTTTAATATTTTAATATGTAAAAATTATACAGTAAGAATATGACGTCTAGATCACACATATATAAGATTAGATCTGTTAAGGATGATAATTATCAGTTGAAAATGGACTTGAGCGCTTTCGTTCTTGCTAATATGTTCCTAGTAAATTAAAATTTTATTTAGTAAAGTATAAGGTTAATGTTTGTACAAGATGCTGTACTAAAGATAATTTCATATCAAAGAGAACGCCTAAGTCTTTCGTAATATTATACTACATTGTTCGAGCACTACGCCATCAATAGCATAGTTTCGATCGATACCATTTAACTTACAGCATACATACACCAAGATAGATCTGATTATTCCAACATAGATCTTCCTAAAGCAATCTCTAAATATCCATCTATTAGATTTTCAAAAAAGCCTTCAAGTCGTTGAAAAATAAAAGTAAAGTGCGTCACAGCACGTAAGTTAGTTGTAACATTATTTGTGAAATCTTAAAATAGCAATGGTCCCAAATTGAAGTCACGAAGCACCAGATCTCAAATTACGTATTGTTAGGTAGGTATTTACAAAGTTCAATCTTTACACCTTCAATGTTTATATATTGGTTATTAATTACGACTTAATTAATTCTTTATATTATATATATATATATATATATATATATATATATATATATATATATATATATATATACACTTCGGCGGTAGTTCTCCATCGATTTGAATTCAATTTGTAACTTCATAGTTTCTAAACAGAAGTAAAGCGTTAAACGAAAATTTAATCCTCCTTACTTATGTTCTATTTTAGCGATAATTAAAAAGAATTGTAAAAAGTCGTATACAACTATGAATGCGTTCAATTCAATTAGCATATATATATATATATATATATATATATATATATATTTACACCTTCAATGTTTATATATTGGTTATTAATTACAACATAATTAATTCTTTATATTATATATATATATATATATATATATATATATATATACATATATATATATATATATATACTTATTTTATATCTTTTAGGAAAAATTAATGGGAAGTGTTATAGCAACAATTAAATTTTTTTTTTTATAGGTTGATATATAACCCCTTTCCAATTAACTTTGTAATTAAAAAACCAAGTTTCATATCAGCAGATAATTTCAAAGTCTGGCTCAAACTATACACCGTTCAAAACCAAGATGTACACTGTGTACATCACTTTGAAATTATCTGCCATGCGTATTTTACAAAAGTTAATGTGGAAAGGGGTTATATATATAACAATCAAGTCAATCAACCACAGTCCATCAAATTCAACTGTAACTTCATAGTTTCTAAACAGAAGTAAAGCGTTAAACGGAAAATTTAATCCTCCTTACTTATGTTCTATTTTAGCGATAATTAAAAAGAATTGTAAAAAGTCGTATACAACTATGAATGCGTTCAATTCAATTAGCATGGGCCAAGAGATGATCACATATACACATCTACAGAGCAGTATTCATGAACGTTCTAATGGACCCATGTACATACGTACATTCTATTCAACGCAGCAATAATTCGAATATCGTTTCAGCAATTGGTTATATTACAGTGACATAATCGACATAATCGACGTGATCGATAGCTTTTATGAACAGTTCGAAATACACGTTCTGTAAATACAGTTGAAAATATTGTGAGTTCGAATAAGTTCGTCTTTAAAGTAATAAAAATGTGTTCGATATAGTTTCCTAAATTACACGATATAACTTCGTTGATTAAATTCTATTTAAATAATAATCAGGTTATTCTTATTGCTACAATTTCCTTTTCTACCATATATGCACAGGTGGGGATATTTTGCCATACTTTTCCGTCTTTGCTCTTGTTCTGCTTTTCACGCCAATACTTTTGTAACACCTGCGTCCTATGTATTTTTAGGCCTGTCCCTACCTCTCCTTTCGCTTAGCTTCACTCCCTACAGAGTTTTTTAGAGTCCTGTCTTCCTACATCCTCACCATTTGTCCATATCAAATAAATTGTACGTACCTCTATTTTAGGGATGATTCTTCTCAACCTCAATCTTCTTCCAATTTCTTTACTTTTAATTTTATCCATTTTAGACACACCTTTTCTACTTTTTCTTAATATTTTCATTTCTACTGCTTGTATTTTTTCATCATCTTCTCCATTAACATCCATTATATACAACTCCACATGAAAATGGGTGTCGGTACAGTTGTATATGTTTATTTCTCTTTTATTGAAGCATATGTCACACTAGTGCCCTATATATACAGTTGTCTGCATTTGAAATTCTGTTATTTATTTCCATTTCAAAGCCTCCTTGTTTTGCTTTAATTGTGCCTAGGTATTTTATACACTTTGTCCTCTACCTTATTGGTTTCCATATGCCGTTTTTATTTGCTCCACTTTTTTACCTATATCCATTATCTTGATACTTTTATATTGATCTTAAAGCCGATTTTAGATTTTATACAGACTTTAAAGGGTGTGCTTCGTTAGTATTTCTGCTCAAGTTTCTATTTTATTTTTTGATTCATGTTTCGTGCTCGCTATCTACATCTGGTCATCTGTATAACAGAAGTTCGTTTATATCTACTGCTTTCAAGTTTCTATAGCCTATGTGTGTATGTTCGTTTATTTTCTGTTAATTTTGCATACCATTCAATCCATTAATGTCATGCAAAATGGGGGGATAAGTATTTCACCCTGCCGTACCCTTTGATCTGTTTAAAATATGTAGTTCTGAAGTGTGTCATTGAGTGTATTTAAAGTTCATTGATATGTATTCTTAGTGAATTTGATTGTTTCCCATGTTACTCAGAATCGTTCATATTTCAATCCACGAAGTGTTAAATGCTTTTTCAAAGTTGATAACACATGCGTATGTAGATTTTCTATCAGGTTATTACATATGAAATGTCCGATTTTGTAAGGAATAAAAAAAGTCTAAATTTAAAAAAATATTAATATTTATTCTGCAAAATAGTCTCCATTTACATTAATAGTTTGTTGCCAACGGCCTGGAAGCTGAAAAATTCCCTTTGAAAAGAAATCTAGGCTCACATATTGCTCAAACACTGCTATTACAGACTCCCGGTCAGGGAAGTCCCTATTTTTTAAGTGATTGTCTAAACTTCGGAAAAAATGAAAATCAGTTGGCGAAAGGTCAGGTGAATAAGGTGGGTGAGGGAGAATTTCATAACCAAATTCCGAAAGTTTTTGGATTGTCCGTCGTGCAACACGAGGTCTTGCATTATCATGAAGAAGTATGGGTCCATGTCTATTGACTAATAAGGGCTGCAAGCGGCTCAATTTTCCATGCGTAGTTTCCAGTGAGGCACAATAGGACGCTGCCGTGATGGTTTCATCATGAATAGTGAATAATACTCTTACTGGTCCACCATATACAGTCACCATAATCTTTCGCGGGTGAAGTGATGCTCGTGCATGCTGTCTTGGTGCTACACCTCGATCTAACCATTATCCTGACCGTCTCCGATTATCATAAAGTATCCACTTTTCGTCACACGTTACCACTCGATGAAGAAACGGTTCAACTTTCTGTCGATTAGCCAAAGAGGTAGCCACCTCTAATCGACGAAGCTTATTGGCTTCCGTTAATTGGTGCGGCACCCATCGATCGAGTTTCTTCACTTTGCCAATCGAAGAAAGGTGACGACTAATGGTGGCAATGGACACTTGAAATGTTTCTGCAAGGCTACGCACTGTTGTCGACGGATTACTTTCAACTTCTACACGCAGCTCGTCGTCATTAACGGTGCTACGCGCATATCCGCCAGGCTCATTTTCCAAATAAAAATTTCCCTCGCTGAATTTTTTAAACCATCGCCGTAATGTGCGTTCATTACACGTGGTTTCACCGAACGTTTGATTAATTTCTCGCATTGCTGCAGCTGCATTTAATCCCTTTTTAAATTGAAAGAGGTAAATTGCCCGAATATCTCTTGCCGACAGCATTTCCATAGGCGAGACAAGGACAGGTGTATTAGTCTTTCCAAGAAATGGAACAGGTACACACTTCAAAATAAATACCCTTTTCTACAAATACAACAATAATTTTTACCAAAAACATACACGTCTTCACACAGGTGCGATTCAGTTCAGACTGAAGGAAAAAACGGACATTACATTTGTAACAACCTGATATTTCGTCTTCACCATTCTTGCTGATAATTTTCTAGTTATAAATATTAAATTCTAAACAGATCTATTGACTTTAAATCCTAATTGTATATCTATGATCGTTGATTCTAGTTTTTTTCTTAATTTTTCCTTACAGAATTCTTTCCGGTGTTTTGTATAGTTCACATAGAAGTATTATATATACATCTTTATCTGCTACAGTTAATTGCATCTCCCTATTCATGTATGTAGATCAGTATATAGTTTTTCCAGTCTTCAATTACCTTTTGTGTGTCCCATACCTTCAATTTAAGTAGATTTATTTCTTTTTCACAAGTTATTTTACCATTTCAGGTTTAAGCCCATCTATTCTTAGTGCCTTTCCAATTTTTAATTTTTAACTATTACTTGTACTTCAATGGCTTTTATTTCTTCTGATTATACCTTATCATCTCTCTCTTCCCTAACCTCGGCCATTCTCCTTCCTCATTTGTGTCCTCTATTGCTGTTTTTGTATCCAATAGCTTCATGATTTCCTCTGCATTTGTTATTACATGTCTTTTTTACTATTTATGCTATATGTTATGGATTTTTTCTTCTCTCAAGTTTCGTAAAGTCCTGTACATCATCTTCGAATTTTCTTGAGCACCTTTCTCCATCTTTTCTCCGAACCCTTTCCATATTTTTTTGGCTTACTCAATTATTATTTTCATTATTTCTCTTTGGTTTTTGTACCATTCTTATCCTTTCTTTTTCTTAAGGAGATTTTCCACAATTCCTTTTTCTTTTTCGCTTCCTCTTATTTGTTTAATTACTTACCCCACATACTTCTTCTGCCACTTTCTAAAGAATATTTTCATAATAATTGTAATTTAGTTTATGATGAAGGTTTATAAATAAAGTTGTGATACGAGTATAAAGCCGACTTGAAGAAAAGACTATTAATTATTAAAAAAGTTTCTAAACTTATTTGATAGAAGATTTGATAAAAATTATTTAAATGTCAAACACTTGAAAAACTTAATCAATTCTAATAATGAATCAGTTTCAGAAATATGTGCACTTTTTCTTAATAAATTCGTCTTACTTTTATTTGATTTCATAAATCCATATTTGCGTGTTTTTTTTTGTTAAAATATTAAAGTATGTTTGAGTTCAACAACATAAGAAAACCTACCTCTGATCTCTAAGTAAATATTTAAGTTATTTCACGTTTCCAGTATAAAAATAAATTGAATAGGATCTTCAGAGACGGCTTCTGTGAAATACTACTAAATAAATGTTGACAGTCTTCTAATCTTACGTTTCGCTTTTTCCTGTTATTTAATTAATAAAAATAATAATTCTTTATTTAAATATTCCAAAAGGAGTGCAAAATGTCAAAATATAAAAACGAAGTTGAAGATAGAACATAGACAATAATATAAAGTTATGTAAAGATATCTACGTGCCATCTATTTTCTCCTTGTAAAAGTCGTTTACATGTCAAAAAGTTATAGTTATCAAAAATTGTAATAACTTATGTTTAAGCTAAATTAGTGCTAACTTTTTATAATTTATGGCATGTTATTGAATAACCTAATACATATCTTGTTACCACCAAATGCATATTATTAAATACCCTGCGTATTCATTTTGAATAAATTATTGTTAATAGTTATTATTTCTATTGTTTCATTATCATCGTTACGTTTTGCAGGATTTTCAATATCAGTGAACAATGTGGAGCATCGTGAGATTATTAATATATTTATTGAAAAGTAGTGGGCCCAAATTGAAAAATTGAAGGAAGCTATTCAAAACAGTAAAAAACGAAATATAGTATATCTCTTATAGTTTATACATTCGCTTCAATTGTAGGATTTAAAAATGGATACAACTCTCGGTAAAGCTCATCGATTGCAGCTTTAACAATAGTAAAGAGTGATCGATTATATCCAATACTTTACCAAGAACAGTCTCCATTTATGAAATCGACTTGTCGGGCATTCAGTGCTTTACTTGTGTCGATATGTACTTTTATTTAATAAAACTTAATTATATGACAATACTTGTCCTAGAATCCGGTGCTCCGCCTGTGGCACTACACCGGATATGTCGATATGTACTGTAGCCAAATTAGACCAAGCTAGTAACACAAAGAATTTTTATATTTACAATCTTTCAATTATTTCTGCCTTGTTCTATCCACTTGTGCGTTCTACAAAATCAGTCATCGAATCAACTTTCTCACATAATACTCATGCTTGCAAAACTTCTTACTATTAAGTTTAAGCTCAAGTGGAGAAATAGCGTAAAATCGAATGAGGTAAGATCTAGGTTTGTAAGTGAATGTTTTAGCGTCTTCTCAGTCTGCTTCTTACAAAAAACTCGGTATAGATATTAGAACAGTGGACAGAAGTGTTCCTTTTGTGGAAGGATCAGATACCTCATTTCGAATGGGGACAAATGTTTTTGAATGCAACAAATTTGAGCAGATACTCATCAGTATACCACTTTATAGCGATTGTCTTTTCTGCTTTCGGTATCGTAATCTTCAAAGGGCTAAACTTCCGTTTTTATCAGAATTAGTCATCTGTCTAAGCGCCATTAACTTAACAAGATATTCTGTTTTTGAGCATCTATACTATAAAACTGCATCGTGCCATCTACTCATCGGCTAGAATACTGAGACAAACCTTCTTCAATTGTCGATGCATAAAATCTTTTCATAACAGTGTCGGTAATCTATTTGGTAACAAACGAGGCGGAGCCTGATCCTGAAGCATTTTTCTCTCGAAATCTTCGTTTTTTATTTGACTACAGTCACCCAATGTAGATAATCACCTTCTAGAACAGGAACCATTTCCTCCAAACGCTGAAAAATTGTTTAGTACTCCATTCTTGATCGAGATGATAGCGAACTATTCACATTTCCAAAGTTCGAGAGCAGCTTACACAGAGATACCTAGACGCCAGTTACAGTGTAGGTTTAAATATAAATTAACTTACCTGAACATGTCACAACGTGAAACAATCAGTTGCTCAGTATTGTAAGACCTTTATTGTGGTCTTCCTAGTGGACTTTTCTTTGTCAATATATACACGATATTTTTTGTTTTTATTAGTCTCTTTTTAAAGAAGTTTTTCTAATTATATATACATAGGAAGCAAGTTATTCTCTTCTTACTTTAGTTGTGAGTAAAGTTTGGATTTTGTTTAAGTAATTAAAGATTTGTTTTTATGTTCTTTAATGCCCGTAATATACTTTCTCATTCTAGAGTTGGCAGTGTTAAGACAGCACTGACTTATTGTTTTTTCTTTGTTATAGTCGTCTCCATTTATCTATTGTCCAAAATGATACTACGTAGGTATTGATATTCTTCTTTATTTTATATTATTACATTCTTTCTATTATTTCTTTCTCTATTTGGTAAAATAGTTTAATATCGATCGATATTTGTGTCCAGGTTTTCATTTGCACATTGTTTTGTTAGATTTTATCAACATATCTGCACCGGGTTATGGACGTTGTATGCATATATTTTTAATAAGTTAAAAATAGGGACAGTTTCAGGTTTTATTCAGGATTGCATTTTAAATTTCCTGCTTTTCTTAAATTCTTTCGTAATTCACCAATTAATTACTTTCTGGCAAATGCATTTCTATAACTTTCAATAGCTTTTTTTAAAATTTTTAATAAATTCTACTGTAACATAGTTCAGCAAATTCTAATTTAAATTTATGCTAATATACATCAACACTACCGCTATCATTGCCGCTCCCTTTTACTATCAAAATCGTCACCACTACAGCCTTAATAATACCCAGTATAATTTCCAAATTATTCATTACATTTTATTCGTTAGTAGCAAGAGAAGCAGATAGAAGGACGAGAGGGGAGAAAGTGAAGCGATGTTTTAGTAATGAGATGGGGAATACTGAAACAAGGGGCGCGTGTGGACCAAAGTTATACTGATTAATAGTCACCGTTTTCCGTCGTCTACTGGATTTGAATTCATCAGACGCCCGCTATTCATTACTGTCTGAGCTCCGCAATCGTACTGCTCGCAATATACGATACATGTATGTATGTATATATATATGTAGTAGCTGTATATAACAGTTGTAGTGAAGAAGACGTGTTGCCGTTGACTGGACCTACACTACATTATGCCACCCTCTTGCAATAAATTACCTAGTAAATTATTTGTTGTTAAATCACACCAATTAGTGTATACAGAGTGCTGTTTCTTGTAACCGTTACAATAGAATTAAATACTAAATTTTGACTTATTGAACAAAAATAGTTGTTTGCTGGAGTATCTAACGGCAACAGAATTTTGGCATTCATTGATATAGGAGATGTGCAGTAAAAAGTAAAGATCTTTTTGCGAGATATGAAGATCATAACAGTGTCGTTTTACGACTATAAACGCACATATAAGTTTTTTTTTATTTAAACTATTCTAAAACGAAAGACTTTCAATTTTTTACAACTACTACACCACAAAAGCAAATGCAAGTAATCTAGAGAGAAATTTATATCATTAGCTTATTTGTATAATTACCTTTTTAACTTTTAAGGATGACAGATTCATTCAATTTCTCTGCTTTAATAACGACTTGCTTTTACATTAAAAAATAATTTGTTTCAACTTGATTTTGCAAGTACAAGGTACCTCTTGACCTAGTGTTAAGTACAAAATATCAGTTCAAACCCTACCCTATGTACATCCAATTGATCATGCTCAATAGTGTTGATCACTTTCAAACCAAGCCAATATTTGCTTGAGTAGAACAAGCAATATTCCCTTACCAAGTAGAACTTCCATTAGTGCCAGAAAAACGGATAATGAGGGACTTGAACAGCACCTTAATAACACTTTAATATTCTCTAAGCAGATTTCGAACAGCTATCTGTTTGGATAGTCGCCAATTTTACAAAAATTATCAAAGCTTTTCAAAAGCAGTTAGGTTGCACAAAAACTGTTATTCAGAGACTGCTTTTAAAGTGAATGAGCCCATAGAACTGTTGAGGAGTTGCTTATACAATCTATATTTTGTTCGTTTCGCACCAGCAGAAATTAAATTTGGTTACGATACATAACTCACCTTCTTAGAATTCTTCTTTTCAAAATCTGTTCTAAATGCTTATTATCAAATTTCAATGTTGGTCGAGATATTTAATTCAAATGGCTACATCACTAGAGTAAAAATATTTTGCTGGATCCGCTAAAGAGTTTTATGGTTGTAAAATGTATAGTTTTACGTAGCTAAAGAAGAATCATCATTAGGTAATTTTTTAAAATTTTGATTAGCGAGGAATACTAGTCATAATCCAGTGAATTTGGTTCTAATTTTTGTGCTTCTCAAACTCCTGTTATAAAATTGGTTTCTTTCCTTGTATAATAATTGGATTCCTTTTCGATAAATTTCCTTTTATATTTTTTTTCTTTTGTAATGTACCGTCTTCAATTACTTATATTACGGACATTTTACCTATGTATATATATATACGAGGGTAGATTTACAAGTAGTGAGAATGGAAAAGAAAAACGAATTTTTTAAATACTAAAAGAGCAATACATTTACTCCAACGGTGCTCCAATGCCCTTAAGCCATCTCTAAAATGCGATTCCGGAAGGCTTGCAAAATACTCATTTACGAAGATGAAAAGCTCGTCGTTAGACGAAAATTTCTTTCCACCTAGTGCCGTGTTCAATTTTGGAAAAAGGTGGAAGTCGGAAGGGGCTAGATCCGGCGAATAAGGCGCATGCGGTACTATTTGGAAATGCAACTCATGGATTTTGGACATCGCAACTATGCTGGTATGCGAGGGAGCGTTGTCTTGATGAAACAGAATCTTTTTCTTTGCCATTCTTGGCCGTTTAGCACGAATCCCAACATTTAATTTTTGTAGAAGTTCTGCATAATATTGTCCGTTTATTGTGGCACCTCTCTGAAGGTAATCAATGAGCAAAATGACCTTTGAATCCCAAAAAATTGATGCCATCACCTTGTTTGCCGACGAAGTGGTTTTCGCTGTCTTTGGAGGTGCAGAACCACGTTCTAACCATTGTTTCGACTGTTGTTTAGTTTCGAGTGTACTGTAGTGTATGTAAGTTTCATCGCAACTAACAAATCGCCTACAAAAATCAACCGAGTTCCGCTTATAAAGGTCCAAACACTCTTTGGAAATGCGCGAACGAGTGAAGTTTTGATCTATCGTTAGCAATCGCAGCACCCTTCTTACCGAAAGCTTGGAAAGGCCCAATTCCTTCCTTAAAATGTGGTGTACGCGATCTGTTGAAATGTTTACTTTGTCTACTATCTCTCTCACTTTGAGTTGTCGATCTTGCGTAATAATATTATGGATTTTTATAATCATTTCCTAAGTCACGATTTTGGGTGCTCCAGAGCGCGCTTCAACAACACAGCTTCTTCTACCACGTTTAAATTCATTTACCCATCTACTTATTGTGGCGGATGATGGAGCAGATTCACCTAATGTTTCCCGTGTCTCATCTTTTATTTCGGTAGCTTTCATACCCTTAATTACGAAGTATTTAATCACCGCACGATAATCTGCTTTTTCCATTTTAACAAAACGACGTGTTGCTTCTTTTTCAATCAGCTGTCAAAAATAAACTAATCAACCGATTTATCTAAATATCGGGATGTAAACATATAAATAGGCAACCTAAATTACAGTGCATTTGTTTTACCAATTAGAGCGCCACCTATGTATCATACTTGTCAAACTATTCTCGTATATTCTGTTGATTATAATCACCAGAATATTCAATTAATTTTAGTTTTAAGAATTTCAACTTTAAAATTGATTCTGATTGTTTGTATTTCTTGTCGAAGTTGATAGAAGCAATTGTATAAATTACTTAATTATACTCAAAGTTTATTTCTCATAATATTTACTATTCGGAGCTTGTATTTAAAAATAGAAGTGAAGAAAAATCAGCCACAAATAATACTATTTAACAAAGCATTCAACCGGAATTAGTAATAATGATATAATTAGAAGACAGACGCGAATTTTTGAAACGAATAGAACTAACTTAAATAGCAAAGAAAATATATATATATATATATATATATATATATATATATATATATATATATATATATATTTATTGTGTTATTGGTAAAGCCAGGATAAGGGCAACTATTTCATTAAATCCAAGTGGTTACTATGGAAGAACTTTATTCCAAGAACAAACAGTGTACTTCAGCGGCCCTTAATAGGAAATGACAAGATTATAATACCGCTTATACTTATTAGAATGGGTTCGTGAAATTTAATCACAAAAGCAATGACATTAAGTAAACATGGGCTTTCAGAAATAATTGTAATATCGGTAATTATTACAATCTGATTGCAAAAATTGATCAACAAGTCATTTTAATCTGTAGCATTTTGTTATAATTGAAATTTTATAATTGAAGGACTACTAACTAACATTCCTCAAAACTTAATCAGTTAAGGATACTTTAAAGTACACAAATACAAATGTGCGCTGTATTCTGATTTTGGCGTATCACTTGACATACTCAAGATGCTTGACTTTTTAATCTTCTTATCAGGTATGTACTATCACGGGGTTGAATGGTCTCGACATTTACATTTAGATAGAATCTGTTCATGACAACGATTTTAGAAATACTTCAACCAACAGCATCTACATCAAAATGCTGATGACGATCACTCTTACTAATGTGCCATAATGCATTTACCATATTTTTAAGTACTTTGATTAAAATTGTTTGAGGTTGTTATAAAGCCTATTCAACTGCGATCCTATCAGATATTATGATCCTCATGTCTCTCTGGAGTATCTTGGCTTCTTTGGATATGGCTCTTAAAGATAGTTTTTATTGCATTTCTTTTAACATCAATGTAATGATCCTGTTACTTGTTTCACTATATTTGCATTTTAGTCTAATAAATTACAGCTCACTTAGCTAATTGGGTCTTCCTTTCTGACAATAGAACTACTTTCTGTATTTCGATTTTACGTATTTCTGTCTGAGTAGGTAATTCTAGTTCATTCTATACTTCAGGCTTGTTTCTCATGTTTTATTTGTGGGTTTTACTTTTGTCTTTTTCCTTACTGTTCCCACTGGTAGAAAGGAAAATAACAGTGTGTCTAATCAGTACCCCGTTTGGCCGGGTAAGGCTAAATGCAGCGGAGTTATGCTTGGTGCCTTCAGTGAACGTTTGTGTCTGTACAGATTTTGGCATGTTGTTTTACATCTAAATTTGAGTTTAGCTCGCATACTCACACAAACTATGAACCTCTAAGGTATAAATAATACTGTGGTACTATTTCGATATTATGATGGTACAACCCCATGCGGTTCATCTACACTTATTTCAGAATATACGTATACACGTTTACTGTTGAAAAACTTCTAAATTTTATATCGAGCTAAAGCAAGCAAGAGTTTATTGCTTTAGAATTAGAAACTGCATATTGTGGAAATACAAACCTTTACTATTTTATAATTACAGGAAAGAATCGGCGATGATGCAGTACGTTTTCAGAGACATGCTTGCTTATTTAATTACAAAAAATACTACAAAGTGTAATGTAGATTTCAACAAACGCGTTTTCGATTTAATTTCATCAAAATTTGGAAAAAACAGAAGACCTGTATACATCTTGACCACAAAGTCATTTTATAATTTGATAGTTTTGTAACAGGAAGAACTAGTCTATTGGTGAGTGAAAAATTCTTTCTGATTTTCAATATATTTCTAGTGAAACTTTCAGCCCTCATATTAGAAAAATGAAACAAAGATTAGAAGTTACTCCTATAATTTCCCCGTATATAATATTATGTTGATTCTTCAAAAATTTCATTGTAAGTGTCCAATGTGACGCTGAACTCTAAACTGCATAATTCTTGCTTATTTTCGCACTACTTTATTATATTCATGCCCGTAACTAGTATAGAGATCGTACAAATACAGTATAACATTATATTCAAGTTGATTTTAATCAATTTAACTCTAAAATATTGTTCTTACATTATTTTACTTATACCAAAAGCAAAACATGCACATCTATAGCTTATTAGAACAAAATCTAGGCGAATATTAATTGGTTTATTAATACCTATAATTACCTATGTAAATCTGATCCAAATAAATGCAGCAACTATCACCACTGATATGTAATCTATGCCGAGATTTTTAAGCGGACCATTTTTAGTCGTGTGCTAGTAACAATTTGTTTACTGGTCATCGCCACTTAAACGAGAGTTGATAATTATACAGGTACCAAAAAAAGGTTTTCCCATTTTTTCCAGTAATAACAGGAAAGCCAGCCTATTATAGACATTGGGAGAAGTTTTAATAGAAGCAGTAGGGTTTGGAGATTATGCTATTTTGGCAATTGTTAAACTGGAGGAAGAACGCATCTTTTGTGTTAAGGAATTTGTTCAATTCAATTTAATGCAGTCGAAAGGTTTTCAACGGTGCCCGCACTGTAAGACAACTTCAGTTTAAATTCATAAATGGAAAACAAAGAGTGTCTATTTTAGACGAAAAATTACGTGACAGACCAAAGTCGGTCTGCAATACATTTAGCGTAGAAAGAATAAGAAATGCAAATACCGCTAGTTCTGAAAGAATAAATTGTTAAACATGCTACTGCTTTGAATTAGACTTCGAAGAATGTTAAAAAAGATGAATTTTGTCTCACCTGTACAAAAGTGCAATCAGTTTAAAGAATAAGTGATCGAGATAAGTTTAATAGATAAGAATTTTATAACTTTAATTATAGCAAATATAAAACTACCGAAAACAACCTTTTCGTGAATGACGAAGATTATTTTTATCTAAACGATGATGTAAATAAGCAAAATTATCATTACATTGCCTTAGATTATCTATATCATGTGCAGTTTCCTCGTCGAGGATTAATTGGAACTTATTATTTTTCAAGACAATGGTCAAATGTTGCAGACATTTCTTTTTTCAACAAATTCAAGACGAAATCGGATGTTATTGGTTTCAATAGGATAGCACGAGTCATATGGCGACAATAAGAATGGATATTTTAGGATACTTGTTAATTTTCAGCACCAGATTGTTTTCCTGGGGCCTGTTGAAAACTTAAAGTGTTTGGGAGTAAACCCAGAATTCTAGAAGAGCTGAAATCGACTATTACAAATACATTGAAGAGAACTTTACTCATTTGTGACTTACCATATTCAGAGTATAATAAACTTCTAGCTCTCCAATTCGAGAAAACATGTTCCTAGGTTGGTCTTCAAGTCAGTAAATTTTTAAAAACTAGTTAAAATGCGTTGTTCATTTTGCCGAACCCTATATATTCGTCTTTCCATTGTCATTTCTAGTTGGTTATTTATACAGGCTGATGTTCTTGCAAAGTAAAAGATTTTAATCTAAATGTAAAATTATATTTTCATATGAAGCTGAACTTTCGTAACTTTTACCCATTCTTTCTTGGTTCTGTGGTTTACTACTTTCAAAATACCTAAAAAATGTTGGTAATTAAAAACAAAAAAATGAATCAAGTCTCTTGACTTATTCTTAGCACAAACAACTTCTGACAAAATACATATCGAGTAAGTGCAAATAAATCCAATACGAAAGTTATAATTCTATAAATAAAACTGTGTCTATCAATCTTTAAATTTGACATAATACATTTATCATCAAAAAAGTTGCTGATCTCTTAATATTAATACATTGAAAGAATATTCCTAAATTAAGTTTCGTGATGCTAAACAAGTTTATATCGAAAAAAGTCCAGTCATTCTTTATTTTGTTACACGAGTCAGTAATTCAGATACACCCACCCTCCTGGGCGTCCACTTAATGCCGGTATTTATTTTTATATGATACTGTCCGAGCAAAATCGGACTATATCTAATAAAAAAAGGGACGGAACGTGGAAGGATATACTTTACTGCAATGTGCAGTTCCCCAATTTCACACCCTGGTGCGTTTTGTCGCGATCACTGATGCAACTCATATCGATGGTCGAAATTCATTATGTTGTCGTATTGATTTAGTTCGTTCGTTCATATCGACGGGAAAATACTGACTTTTGAACACAAATCGAGCGATTATTATCGTTCCCTTATGCACTTATGATTACAAATCTTTGATAAAGTTTTGTGTTAATCTCCATTTAAGTAAAAACAATTAAATCAACATATTCGAAGCACTTTTAGAAGTTTAATCGCAACTGACATGGTGAGTGAAACTTAATCTAAAAATTACGAGAGGAAACTAGAAAAGTTTTCTGTTTTCTACGTATCAGTGAAACGAAACACCTACGGTTTTTTTGATAATTATATTTTCCAACGTAATATTCCTCAACTTTGACGCGCTTGACTCGTGCAACGACTTTATTCCATCGGAAAGAATAATTTCTCTTGGTCATGAAAATAGACATCAACTCTGCAGTTAGTTATCATCTGCAAAATGACATCGTCTTAGGTGCTGTAGGTGCTTAGGTGTAAAAAGACGTCGAACGCGCCAAATGCAGTATACAAATACGAGGGCATCGCTGCTGTAAAAGCGAAGCGAGACGGAATGAATTATTCTCACTAATACCATATATTAGTCTGCGCCTTACCTATTTTACAATAAATGGGTTCTTCCTTCCGAATCTAAGGTTATGCGGTATAATAGGATGCTCTCCTACAAGTTACCGATCTAAGCTATTGAAGTATATGTTCTCGGCAGGTTCAGAATAGCGAAATTGTTTGAAAATTGAAAGCGCTCGTGGTCGCGCACAAAACAATGTCTTGAAGGTCTCACTAAAACGTGTGAGGAAACAGCGTTGCCATTTTGATCAATCTTTCAATGAGGGACGTGGAGTATGACAGATGTGGCTCGAGCAGTCGCCCAAGTATCAATGAGGAACAAGTGTAAGCTGTTGCCGCGTTGTTAGGCACAGATCAACATCTAACATTTAGTTAATTAGAGCAGGGGATAGGATTATTGCAATGAATGAGAAAAATTCCATCGCGATGGGTTCCTAACAACTTTACGGAAATGCAACGATACTGTGCCGCTCAAATTCACCTGGAGCTTTATGGTTATGAAGCCACCCTATATCTGTATAATCGTTAGGATTGGGAAGTACTTTTTCATGCATCATTTTCACTGGATTTAAACCCAAGCGACTTTTGACTTATTCCCAAAGATGAAGGAACCACTTCGACGGATTATACAAGCAATAGATTACTCCATCAGAACCATCAACAGAATAGGCACTGCTAAAGACATACTACGACTTCCACATCGATAGCAACAAGTTGTTGACAATACTGGTGCCTATATTGAATGACTGTAGTAGTTTCACACATGTATCATTTTTTTATTATTAATAAATAAATATTTGCCACTATTAAAGTTCCAATACTCATACAATTGGCGACCTAGCTCAAAGAAGTTACACTTACTAAAATGATTGTCTTGTGAATTCACACATTATCAAGAAGAAGAACTTTTTTGTGACATAATTCTGGACGTTTTTGGTCAATAGTCATAGAATAAGAGAGACTAGAGTAGCTTCGGTTACTGCAGTCTCCTTTGGTAGGTATTCAACAAGAATTACTCTTTCTGACTTCGAAAGACAGTGGATCACTTTTAATGATTTCACAACTACACCGGAATTCTTAAAAAATATTTCACAAAATACAACGTAACCTCGTCTTTGTACACTGCTATATTTGCTCGTGAATAGTTTTAGAACTCTATTCCTTTGTTAAAAATTGATGACAATGTGATCTAATTTCATAACCAATTTTTAGTGCCCAAACGCTTTATGAAACACAAAATATTTAAAGAAATGAAGTTACATTTCCAATGTTTCTAGGTAACGCATAATTAGTTGTTTCTACCATGGTTAGGTAGATTTTTCTAGTTCCATTCGTACAGTAGTTGATTGCAATTTTATGTGATTTGGTGTGATCTACTTCTTAAGTTATTTTTAAAATGTTATTTCCTAAACTGGAAACGAACCGTTTGTGAATCTATGAAAGATTTTCAGTCAAGACTAGTAATAATAAGACTAATAATTTTTCAAAAATATGACACTAGCGAACATTAATAGTTTCCAAATATGTTTGAAACCGCCATTATTTAGTCTTTCTTTGCCTGAGGGTATTTATGGAAGTTACCCGAGACTATATAGGTGTGTACACTTGACACGTTCACTGCCACATTTGATGATTATTATCACAGTAATGTACTTTATTAATTAGCTCAACTCGTTTCTCGAAGGATGCGACCCTTCATATCTGATGTCAATTTTTTTACGAAAATCATGAAGTAACATGTGGAACATATGGGTATACACTATCCACTACTAATGAAACAATGTTACGATCACAATCCTTCCTTTTCTTGTCTTTGCTTGTTCTCCAGATCATAACAAGGCCCACGGAAATAATCATCTTCCACTATACTTCACTTTCGTCTCTTAAATAGACTTTTTCCTTTAAGCACAACTCACACTATTGTGTACACTTTCCAATCTGATGTTAGCAAACACGAAAAATGACAAATACAATCTAGACATGTGTAAACCTTCGTACAAGGAGGTAGAAAAAATGATCTGATTTGGTGAGAATCAAATGGCGCAATTGCATGTGCAGGCTACGTATGGACACGCAATTGCCCAAACTTTGTCTGGGAAAGGCCTCGTAATGAGTATCGTGGCATAATGATATAGACTGTGGGATAATATATTATAGATGAGATTGTGAGACTCATTTTTATTTCGTATATAGCAGAAATGGGAGAAGAATTCATTTTTATGCACGTTAATACACATTCCCATCTAGTAAACATCAACACGAAAATTTTACTGGTCAGGTTCTGATGAGATTTTACAACGTATCGTTTCTTCCTCTACGGCATCAACAGAAGAGGAATTAATTTCCATGGATAATAATAAATATTCTTATCCAATAATTGAATTATTGAAGTTGATATAAATAGAATGGAATAGCCGGCTAATTCCGCAGATGGTAATCCAATAGGACACGTTTTAGACGTGAAGAATGTGTTGTTGCACGAAATATCCCACCAGGCATTTCAAAAACGGGATATGATTCCCCAAGAAATGTCCGACATGCTAATCCGATTCATGCTATTAAGTCACCATTCGTTTTCGGATGTTTGTGGAGATCATACACCCTACTAATTTTTTTTTATACGATTTATTACATAAACCTAGAATGAGAATAAAAAATGTTATACTCTCCACAAGATAATATTAAAATTTATCCAAACAAGTTGTAATACAATATGTTCTCATACTTAATCCCAAATATACTGAAACGAAAACTAAAAAATGATATCAAATCAAACTTTTTAATTATTTAATTGCTTTTGCTGATGTATTATTAGCCTTACTAATTCGCGGATGTAAAAATTTTGCCACAGATCGTATCTTTCTATATAATACAACGTAATATATATACGCACGAGATAAACTTTCCCAGGAGACTTTTGCTCCCCTATTATATTCAATCTGTAGAATCAATTTTTTTATATGTTGGTTTATTACTCATATTTATAGACGCTGTTTATTATCCGATTGTCTATAGTTTCTTAAAAAATTTTGGAAAATATGTAGTCGTACCATAATTGTTCGTAATTGGATCATTCCTTTAGTTATTTTTGATTGAATTGGAATGATGACATTATATTTGATCCGGCACATTTCAGTATTATATCACGAACATTTTGGCACTTCCGATTTCGGAAAAATTTTACTAAATGCAGCACGTAGGTACTTGTCGCCAGTATCGAATGACATATATCTCAATTAAAGCGGGTGCCGCATAATGATATCTGTCTTGTCGCATTTATTCAGCTATTTATGTATATTGCCGTTGTGTGAAATGGTGCGAAGGGGCATTCATTCGACGCTCCACCAACTATATGCAGACTACATCTAGCTAGCTAGCCGTGGTGGCATAGTGAAATTGTATGATCGTCACCGACACCACCGCTACCCAAGCAGAAGCCACTTTCCCTCCCTCTCTCTCTATCTTCATGTCGTTTTCTCTCTCTTTGTTACTCTCTCGTTACATATATGGTTCTAGCTGCTCCGATAAAAGTGACATAATGGACAAGTGGTCACAATTTCATCGTTATCGTTCGTTTTATGGGATCTTACGCTTCTGCCAGTGCGGCAGTTTGGCAGAGTTTAAAGTGCATGTAATAGTAATTAGTGTCCTTGCATCGGGATATTAAAGCATAATTTCTTATCGATCACTTTGCATGTATTAATATAGTTTTTGCATGTCATTACCGATCATGTTTATTATACTGTTTCTTTTCTACATCACTTTTCTTTCGATAATGTATTAAAAATTACAGACGTATGTAATAAAACGAAATTATTAATTAATAATGTAAAATAAGTATGAGGCGATGTGAATATCTAGTTAGCCTGGAAAATTTCCAATAGACAAACTTAAATATGGTTGCTATAGTGACGACTATGATATTTTATAAATAAATTGGCAGTTTGTCACCCATAAAGTGAACAGTCATAAAGCATTACATTTTTAAAAAGAGCAGATCTGAGAAGAAGTTAGATGTCAAAATAGCCGAATTTTAGTCAGGTCTTAAGTATTTATTTTGTAAAGGGTTATCAGGCAAAGAAATTTTTTGCTGATGTAACAGAATAGATGAATATTGTTCTTCGTATATTGTTACATGTATAATTTATCTCGTGTTCATATTCTGCGAAGAAGATGCAACACGCCATTAAAAATTCAACTGCAAATATGTTGAAGTAATTCACTACATACTAGCAACAATTACGTTGGAATTGGCAATCGATTAATTTATCGGCTTAATGCGACTAGTCGCATTAACCCTAGATAAGTCGATAAACCTCGACACGTGGTTGAAAAGTTCGCACTGGATTAAACATTGGCATCTTGTCAGAAGGACAAGCTTATTTCAATAGTTATCCCACAAAACTAACCGTGAGTTATGTAATTTGTAAACTTTGTAGTACAAAAAGGCCTAACTATTCTCTTGTTCTTTTCCTATACGTTGACGTTAGCATTCTTTCCTTCCCTACCTTTGATAGCTTGTTAATTATCGAATAGACTGAGTTAGTGTATGTATGAAGATCGCATGTTCATCTGATTAAGTAGACAGGGCTTAACCTACCTGCCATTTTGCTTGACGATCTGAGACACCAAGGGATTGAAATTAAGCCAGGGATAGAAGACGTTCGTAATTAATATAATTTAAATAGTTTATTATTTATATTTGATTGGTAAAATTGTGGAATTATTCATTTAGTTTATATGCAACCGTGCAGTCTAATTACGGGATCATTGAAGAACGTTTAGATCCTGATTTGTGACATTCAAGCAATTGTTTAAATTGAATGGGAGGTGGGGGGGGGCTGATTAAATTGAAGATATTTATACAATTATTTGTCCATACATTTCGTAGAATTACTTAATTAATTACTTTGATTAGTAATTGACCCGTTAGACAGAATTTATTACTAAAATTAGCACACTTACAATCGCAAATTAATTATTTATTATTATTAACTATTTAAATATTACTTATAGAATTTGATAACTCTAATGTAGTTGATAATTCTAATTTATTTCTTCGTAATTGCTCAAGCTTAAAATATTACCTTCATAAATTCGTTAGCTGCAATTTAATTAATTATAGGCCTCTTTAGTAATTAAATCATGATTCGCTAGTCAAATATTACCTTTAGATATTTGTTAACTCTAACATAATTAAGGGCTCGTTGAACGATTAAACATAGTTATTTACATATTTTTACCAGCTGACAATTAAACAGAAAATCGTCAGCTAATTACAATAATTTCTTTTCCTTTTTTTACTTTATATGTGATTTATTGTTATTGTTTTGATTGTTTTCTTTTGTTGTTGAGAAGTGCCTAGTAAATGACAAATATACTACCGAATTTTTGTTTTACCACTAGTGTGAACCAACTATATTATATATATTAGGTAGGGACAAGTAATTTGAATTCCAAATTATAAAGTAGACGTCTCTTTTTTTAAATATCTATCTAGTAAATATACTTTTTTTAAATACCTTATATTTTAAAAGTATTTGAATAAATACAATAAATTTAAAACAGAGCTTAACTTTTCTTTTTTAACCCCTTCTTTTTTTTCTTAGTTTACTAAATACTCAATGTATTTTATTGATCCACCATTTGTTTCAGTATTGTCTTAGGGTTTTCAGAGTAACAAAACAATACTGTTGCGTTCTATTACATCTGAAAAACAGGACCCGATTTACTTTCCAAATTTATTTCTTGAGTTAGTTTTAGCACCCTAGAGATCAAGCAAAAAGACCGTTTAAGGGCGTTTATTTATTGTTCTACTAACACAGGACGGGACGTTTCAATAGTACTATTAATAATTGGGTTGTGGTTTTTAAGAGAGGAAGATTAAATATCAATTACAAGCATCGGTTTGGGAGACTTATTTCTCTAGCTACTCCGTAATATATTAATTTTATCCGTGAAGAAGTGTGTCTTTCACATTGTTCATAGCAAAAACTTGCAAAAAGCTTATAAGTACCATCTCGTCAGTTAGTTAAGTACGTCTTCAACGGTTACTTTAAACCATCAACAATAACCAATTTGAGCTAATTTTGTTCACTGAATTTGCAGTCAGTTCTTGGTCAAACATATTACATAAGTTAACTACAGCTATATAAATTAAAGCACGAAGTATATTTTATGGTAGAAATATGAACATATTTCGGTATTTTCATACGATTGTTAAAGCTCAAAACTATGGCATAATAGCCAATGGTGTGAAAATAACTATAAATTATCTGCAAATTGTTTCTAATGAATATTTTGAGGTGCTTCTTATATATTTCTTTAATCTAAAATGGACCTCGTTTTTGCAAAATAATGTAAATATATTTAGAATTTTTTATCGTTACTCTGTCTTTTTTTTCATGTCTAGATAGATTAAATAAATTTCTTTCCACGTATTATTAATTACTCCCAGATTATTTCCTTTAATTACAACTCTTTTCTTGATTTATAGCTTCTGTATTTGAAGGCATCGTAATTTAAAACAAGATGTCTTTCTAGAAGTGGAGATATCAGTTTAAACTTCTCTATTAATCTTTAATCTGATATAAACTTTTTTAACAGATATTTTTGATGCATGTGTTCAAACATAAAAATACATTAGAAACGTAATTTATACAGGTGAAGTGTTGATATACAAAATTGGTAATCACTTGTATGTATTTGCCGACAATAAGAATTTTTAATTTGTCCTCAGACTTATGCACAACCTAATCGTAAATCATATTTTGACTTTTATATTATGCAAAACAAAGGTACGAGACTCTGAACACAAATGAAGACAAATATAATTTTCTTAGTATAAAAACGATTTTATTGGCATAGGGGTTCCGCGCTTCACCGAACTACAGAGAGGAGATAAAAAAAGTTTATGTTGCTGTATTTTACGACATTATAGGAATCAGATAATAGAAAGCCTCCGTTCAATGACTTTTATATTATGCAAAACAAAGGTATCTCGAAGGACGTAAGAAAGAGAATGCCTAAACACTGTTTTTGGATGAATAAATGGACCAATTGGGAATATCGGTGGACGTGAACACAAATGAAGACAAATATAATTTTCTTAGTTCATAAAAACGATTTTATTGGCATATAATGAATTAATATATCATTGTTATGACATTGGCCTATAAAAATTAATGTTCTTCAAATGATGTAACTGTCCCTTTCCTTTCTTATGTTGATGAATAAAAAAAAATTTTGCAAAAGTACTAATATGTGATGTCTAAACGCATATGAATTTTACATATTTTTATGCAGAGTACATTCAATAATATAGGTTTTGTATTTAACACTTTCATCCCGAAAGTTCTTTCTTCGATTTCCTTTTAGAGTAAAAATAAATTTGATACAATTTCTATAATTTTCCATCAGTTATATGTAACTATAAATTTCAAAAATTATTTATCAAGTTTACTACCGAACTTCTTGTATAAATAACTGAAATATCTAAAACATTGTCGGAATTTACACTTTGCTTCTTCTAGCCAAAGAAGTAATTATCAAATCACATCTCCTGTTTGGTATGAAAATAATATTATCAGAAAAGTTACGTTGAAGTCAATTGATATATTTTTCTTATCGTTGCTTTAAATAAATAAAGCCCCATAACTTATTTACTGTGATTCTTCGCTAAATGTTTGGCTTGCATTCATTTGCTGCTAGTACAGAAACAATTTTAAAATTTGTTTTTGAGAGTGTTAGTACACTACCGTCCATATTAGTTCGGACACTCAAATAAATTTTAAAAAAGTGAAACCAGTTAAAGAAATTTATGTCAAAACTTAAAATTTTTATTGTATTATTGTTTATATTGTCCGTACGGTGATATTGCTGGATGATATCACCAACAGTAGGTTTATTAACATGTCTTTTCGGAAATTTCACCCACTAGATAACTTTCTTGATGAAAAGCGATAATTACAGAACGTTTTTCTAAATTTGTTGGCTTTCCTCTCGGCATTTTAAAAAGTTCACATGCAAAACATGGTCTTATCAGTGATGCACATGCTAGCCATTTTATTTGAAAACTAATGCACATTTCGGTACACAAGACTCTTTGGGGCCAGAGCAGGTAAGTTTCGCTAGTTTTTTGCTTGCAATATTATCTCAAAAGCAATCATATTTATGGTGGTACGGATTATTCCAGAAATTACCGCAGTGAGTCATAAAATATAAGTTATTTATAGGTGCTCTAATAGATAAATTTGCCTGCAATTGGTTATTATATTATTTTTCAGAAATATTTACTAAATTTCACTAGCTGTCCGGACTATTATGGACGGTAGTGTACATATTTTGCTTGTAACTGCATACTATTTCTGTAAAAATGGGTATATAACAAATATAAATACTAGAGGTTTTAAACAACGATATTTGCACTATTAAAACTTATATTACATTTACAATCGAAAAGAAATTATTACATGTAAAACTATTCTGTTATCTCTATTTTTTCAGAAATAAATTTTTTGCTTCATATTATATCATGCATGTATTTCTGTATTCGCAATACCATTTATTAATAATTGTCAGTTCAAATAAACACCGAATTATTTTTTGATAACCTTTGTCATTCATTTCAAAATATTAATTAGTAATAGGCAAGTAATACAAGTGTGGCCGTTTATAATTCGGGAAATGGCAACACAGTTAGTGTTGCTTCCGATCCGTTGATTGAATCGTGAAGTTTATAATTTTTGACAATATATTTACCTTGACAGTTTTATTATCCGGTAGTCATTTCTTCTGTTGACAGTATGTCAACAGCGAAAAAATGAAATTAACTCGCGAACATTTTCGTGCAACTATTTTTCATAATTTTCGGCGTGGATTATCTCAATAAGAATACATTGACGACCTGAATTCTTTATATGGTCATGAAGCACATCGAAAACTACAGTATATCGTTGATATAGTGAATTCAAACTCGTCCCACAAATGTTGTTGTGTCGGAAAACATTAATGCAGTGTCTGAATTGATAATGCAAGATCATCATGTAATATACCGTGAGATCGAGGCATCTCTAGGTATTAGTAACAACAACGTGCATAAGATCCTGCATGAACATTTAGCCGTTGACAAGCTATGTTAAAGTTAGGTACCACATAATTCGAAAACCGCTCAAAAAAGGACTCGCGTCGATTGATGCCAAGAAATGCACCAAAAATACAATGACGGTGCTACAAAGAACATTTATAAAGTCGTCACAGGTGATGAATCTTGGATCTATACGTAGCCCGATAGTAAACAGCAGTCGACTGTATGGGTATTCCAAGATGAGCCAAAACCAACAAAATTTGTTCGCGCTCGAAGAACATCGAAACGAATGGTCGGCTGTTTTTTCGGAAAAACCAGTCACGTATAGAACGTGTAGAACGGTCAATTCAGAATGGTACGCAACCATTTGTTTGGCAAAAGTTTTTGAAGAATTAAGGAAAACAAACCGAAAACGACAGATCATTCTCCACCATGACAATGCGAGCTCTCACAGGTTGATTCAAACAATTGAATATTTTACTGGGCAAAACATTGAATTGATGAGCCAACCGCCGTGCAGCCCTGGCCTAGTACCCTGTGATTTCTTTTTGTGCCCACACGTGAAGAATAAACTTCGTAGTCAACGGTTTTCTACGCTGGAGGAGGCAGTTGAGGCATCCAAAACTCATATTTTGAAAATACCGTCTTCACAGTGGCAGCAATGCTTTTCGGATTGGTTTAAACAAATGCAAAAGTGCATTTATTTGCAATTATTTTCGATAATAAAAAACTTTTTTTGTTTGCTATTCCCGAAATACAATATAATCCGCTACCCTCGTACTATTTATATTGCAAACAAGGAATTTAATAGAGAGGCTTAAAATTGAACTGATTAGGTTAGAAATAGGAAATGAATTCATACGGGTTCGAAATCTGAATAGATCTAAACTGGTCCGAAGTCCGAAATAATGTCGCATCGATCCCATTCGATTTGAGTTATATGAGATCCGAAATCCGATTCAAGGCCGGATCGGATCATATGTCGAACTCGGGCTAAACGCACATCTTTTCTATATAGATTACTAAAAAAAACGTCAACAGTTTCACATAGAAAATCAAAAGAATGTTATATAAAAATATTTCTACTATTCGAATAGACTTCGTAAAAAACGGTCGTTTAAATGACATTCGAAAATCCTGCAAAGCATTGTTTGAGCTAGGCCAAAGTTCGGGCACTCTAACAAGAGAGGATGTTCATATATAAACATGTATGTATTTTGATGTTATTTGGAGTAATTTATATTTAATTAATAACTAATTAACCCATTTATTGTTCGTTTAATATTTATCATTGAATTAATTAAATTAAAATCAATTTGAGTTGTATAAATAGGAAACGCCATCTGTTCTTTATTATAATTAAAACGTTAATGGCGGTGCTAAAATAATATTGAAAGCTACCGTTATTATAGCTAATGAGACAAATTATCTAAATTATATTTAAATTTTAATTATTTATTAAATTATTAAAAGGCAAAATCCATCAACTTTATTATAACCAGAGTATTGATTAATTATATGTGATTAATGTATATACATATAATGGAACGACGACAAAAAAGCAACTATAAAAGAGAATTAATTGTAAATAGCGTCAAATCTGAATAACTTAAGAATGCTACTTCAAATAAATATTAAAATAGAAACGAATACAATAAAATTATTCCTGAAAATTTGGTTTACATTGCGTTAATCTAATCGCGTTAAATTCTATAGTGGATCAAATTGAATAATCTGTAGAACGAAATTATGGTGTTACGAAGGTAGCCGTTTATATTTCGGGAGTAGCAAGCAAAAAAGAAATTTTATTATCGAAAATAGTTTTATTGCTTTTCAAAATATTATCCTTGAAAATCAATGCACTTTTGCATTCGTTTAAACCAATCCGAAAAGCATTGCTGCCACTGTGAAGGCGGTATCTCGAAAATATATGTTTTGAAGGCCTCAACTGCCTCTTCCGGCGTAGAAAACTGTTGACCACGACGTTTATTCTCCACGTGTGGGAACTAAAACAAATCACAGGGTGCTAGATCAGGGCTGTACGGCGGATGGCTTATCAATTCAATGTTTTGCCCGGTCAAATATTCAATTGTTTGAACCTACCTGTGAGAGCTCGCATTGTCATGGTGGAGAATGATCTGTCGTGCCCGGTTTGTTTTTCTTATTTCTTCAAAAACTTTTAGCAAACAAATAGTTGTGTACCATTCGGAATTGACCGTTCTACAACTCTGTAAATGCATTGTTGCGACGTGACTGGTTTTTCCGGAAAACAGGCGACCATTTGTTTTGATGTGCTTCAAGCGTGAACAACTTTTGTTTGTTTTGGCTCACTTGGAATACCCACACAGTCGACTGCTGTTTTCTATCGGACTCATATGTATAGATCCAAGATGCATCACCTGTGGCGACTTTGTAAATGTTCTTCAAAGCACCGCCATTGTATTTTTATATTTTGATCCTACAAACTCAAACTTCCCTTACTGGAAATACATTTCGGTCGGACGTATAACCAGAGCAGTTTCACTGGAACATTTTCAAGAAATCATGAAAAAAAATAGCATAATGTAGCTTCGTTTGGCCAAGTGCAGTAAGATTGAAGTAAAATACATACTTAAGTTCTATACTAAATAAAAAGAAAATGTAACAATGCTTACCTCCAAAAACTAAAAGAAAATATTTATATTTAGAAAAAACGACGAAAGTATAACCTAAAAGCAATTCACCAACTAAAGAAAATATGATATAGATATATAATTATATATATGGTGTCTGTACAACTTCGTTTTGGGATCCTCTTTGTTCGCCTACCGCTAATAGCAGGACATCTAATTCTAGCAAACTTACTGACGTTTGCTAGAATTAGATGTCTGTATAAAATTTTAATGAAAAATGATAATGTTCGATAGAGTGCTAAAATAGAGAGATTTGTCTTATATTAATATAGATGATCATGGTATCAACTTTGTCGGTATAACTAGGTTAGTACCCATTGTAGTATATACGAGTTCAGCATTACATGCAAGCTTTTGATGATCTAACATATTTGATAAATAATAAAAATAAACAGGGCTCATACGTATGTATATATTCACATATACACATTAACACACACACACAAGTAAGTGTATGTTTAGTGTAAAAGCAACAAAACTGTGTATTCCGCATTTGTTTGGCTCGTTCATCTTCACCGTAGACAAGAAATACGACCGCTGCAATCATTCTGCACGTACCTTCGTCAATTTGAGGATCGACTATGATGTTTCCCTTTTCTGTGCCTCTCTCTCACACTCTTCCATTCTGCCCTGCGTCCTCAATTGTTACGTTTTGGTATGTGTTCTATGAGAGCATGCTGTGGCCCAGGACTAACCTTAGACCCGGCCGTGGATGTCAGGATCACGCTCCAGCTAAACCTCCAGGGTGCAGACCTCGGCATCAATGGACAACCTGTTCGACGAGATAGCACTTTCCTTTATAGATTTTTTTTCACCATTTCCGGTTTTAGAATTTCCAGTTTTGTGTTGTCCTCATGTGTATAGATAAATTGAATTTGTATGAGAGAGAACTATCTCCGATGTCAACTGAACGCGGAAACGACTTTTGCAACAAATAAAATATTTGACAGAAAAATTCTCGATTATACTAAAGTATTTATTTTTGGGGTAACATTTCATATGGTATTTTCCGTAACTGGTTTTTTCTATTAAATAAAAATGCATAAACTTTAAAAAATTTAATTATTTGACCACACTGCAAAGCTACTATAAAAGATTTCTATTGTTTACGCAAAATACATATATGTACTACTGAAATTCATAAGATTCTCTTCACAAAAATGTTAGAAATATTAGATTATTGAATTGATTTGTTTTTCACTAGACGAAAATTTATATTTTAACGAAAGCGGGGATATTTAGACACCACGCATGGGCGCATAGCGAAGCTGATAAAGATGTCTCCGGTAGTCTAGGACGTCACCGATGTATATTAAGCATTGTAATGTCAAAAGCGTAAACATTGTGAAACATATGAAAGGCATACAGTAAGTACCTCAATACAATATGAATAAATAGTAATAAACAATATATGTTGTGTTATTATTATTGCTAAACACATACCCACAAGAGAAATATTAATAATTTGAATTTGCTCAACTTCACATGTGTTATAAAATTCATAACTAATTGTATTATCCTCCAAGATTCAATTAAAAAACACTCGGCTATTTATGTGATCCGTAAACTTCGTTTCTTGTTATCTGCTTCTGAATTTCCGGACGTTTCGTACCCATTTGTATGGGACATCTTCAGGGCTGAACTGCTGCACTGAAACTGGTGTAAGTCGATGGGGACGGGTCTATATATGGGTTATGGGTCATGGGTTAATAGAGCATTACGGTTGCGGTTGGGTAGTTTGGAGATGCAGGATTGCATGACCCATTACCCGTCCCCCATCGACTTACATCAGTTTCAGTGCAGTAGTTCAGCTCTGAAGATGTCCCATACAAATGGGAACGAAACGTCGGCAGATATACAAGTGAAGCGGTTCTAGCCCGGAAACCCAGAAGCAGATAGCATGGACCACGATCGCGGAAGTCTACGTACCAGTTCGTTTCTTATGTTAATTGAATTTTGTGCGTATTTAGGCGGGGATATTTTATCAAAATGCTCTGAGTGGATAATTTCGGAATCCTCATTTTCTGATCTATGACGAATTGAAATGTTTGGACGTTCTGACACATTTTCATTTACTTTAGCGATATTTTCAACTGGACGAAGATTACCTTCTCTAAATAGTCTTTTAATATCCAGAATTAAACCAGTCCGCTTAAGTCTTTTGGTTAGGTACCTAATTGCAGTATTTCTAAAAACATTGTTTAGTCTTCGAATTGTGTTCGTAACAAGATGTGTACTTTCGTAATAAGTTTGGTAATTTTTGTGCATTTTTCGAGGATAAAATACTGCATCATAAAATTTACAGGTTTGTCAAATATAAACCTTATAAGTTGCAGCATTTGGCAATAATTCAAAATAAACGTTCCCAAGTTCGTGCCGGAATACTACGATATTCTTTAAAACGACGATATGAATCAGAAAATTGTAAGAGCAAGTATAATTTACAAGACGAAAATTAACTTAAACTTAAGAATTGAAGTTCTTTTTTAGTTTAACATTACGATAAGTTTCCATTTTCACGCTCGATTGCATCAACAGAGAATAGAAAAAGAATGGTATTTCGTACATAAAGGAGAAGTGATACTTAGGAATTCACACTATTTTTGCATAATAGAATTTAGAGCGTAACAATGGCCTAACTAACAAGGAAATGGAGTGACCATTGTTGCTCTAAGCTCCGAATATCGGACAATCCAGTCGGGAGTTCTTTTCCAACTGAAATTACCTTCCTGAAGAATCGACACAATTTTCTTAGCAAATGTGCTATAAAAATTTATGCTTTTCCGATTTTAACTGCGTTCCACGTTCAATAGAGTATAAAAGTTAGGAAGAAGGGACCGAGGAAAACTTTCCTCTCGTGGCATTATAAAGTCAGTAGCTATGAAAATATGCTCGACAGTAAAATGAAAAGCAGTAATTAAGAGTTTTAAATGTTCGAGAAGAATGACGTCAGCATCCGCTGTAAATTATATACAGTATGGTTATAATATTATATATACATTACTGAAATTTTTTTTTATATTGTGATTTACAACATTACAGTTGTATATAAAAAAATATTAAAAAAGCATAGTCATAACTACGTATAAGAAAGAGATATAAGATTACTTGTGGTAGTCATAGCCTATTCCACAACAACCTATTTTGTTGTTATTTTAAATTGATTTCCATACAGACGTTATGTTTATTCATATTTTCCTTCAATTTATTGTTTTCTATTGGTTTATTTTGGTGTATTTTGTTCATTTAAGTGTTTATAAGTTTCTTCCGGCTGCGAGATTAATTGTTAACTGCTTCTTTACTTTATGGAGGAGCAAATAATTTTATAGCATTCGTGTGGATTAGATGATTTATTGTGTGTAATGGGATGTGATTTATATCTGACAATGGATCGAAGTATGGACAAAACCCTAAGGCGCTAAGATAATCAATCTGAAATATTCCTTTATTAATTTTGATAATATTATAATGTAGTTTTACTTCGTTATTAGATAAATTGAAGTCCTTCAGGATTATATGACAGTGTATAGTAACAGTCGTGTCTGCGTGGTTATTTTATACTTTTCTTATATTTTCATTAAGCAACTATAGTATAGAATCAAATACTTTCCTATAATCGACGTTTGTCTCGTTGTTACTCTGTTCTTTACACCATTACTTGTGCTTTCTGCTTCCTTTTCGTTCCTCTGTTAATAATGTGTTGTACATTAGATGCTTATCTATGTCGTTGTTTGCTGGATCATCATTATTTTATATGTATGTACATATGTCATATGCAGATCACATGTGCATATCATTTTGGCTTATATTTATCGCATTTCAAGGACAAAGAGAACATATTTCTTGTATGGTTCACATGTGAAATTATTAGTGACCTGAAATTGAAGATCTATTATCATTCAAAGTGCAAAAACCATAGACTTGAGGCTATCTTCAACATTTTAAACGTATTATGCCTCTTGTGAAGTATAATAATTCGGCACCCTATAAAAAGTACCTGAGAGATATTAAAAAGAGCTCAGTTAATAATATGAAATTCCTTTGGTCCTACATTCAAACGAAAAGGTATGAAAGTAAAATTTCCGCTAAGATAAGAACTGCAGATAGAGTTTTAGATGATTCTGTATAGATTGTTGACACCACTATGAATCAGCAACATACTTTCTCCTATAATTCTTCGTATATTCATATTGATTTTATTGAGGCTTCCGTTATTAGTTCATCTCTAAGGAAACTACCGAACAAGACTAGGCTGGAAATGATCAAATCAAAAGCTTTGTGTTGAAAAATTGTGAAGACATCTTCATATCATACTTAGTCTGGCATTAGGTACTTGAGCCTTTCCTAATTGTTGGTAATTAGCAAGTACTTTCAGTACTGAAAGATGTAGATCCAATTGGTTATTGCTAACTACAGACCTATAGCTTTGTTTTCAAATTTCACTAAGGTTCTGGAAATGTGCACTTGTGCTTTTCTGTCGCCGCTAATATATAATTTATTATCATCAGATCGACGACGTTTAATTGAAAAACATTCAACAGTTTCTAATTTAGTGCTTAGTATGTTGGAAAAATATTGAATCAACTGCTGTCACACAATTGTCGGCACGTTATCTTACATTTTCATTTGAGCTTAGCTCAAGTGGCTCAGGAACGCTAGTTCTCAGACTCAGACACTAAGTATGAGGTGGAATGATTAATTAGTTTTATAATTTTTATTGTGTCTAATAGCCAACACTATTTGAGAAGTAATAAAAAAAGGTACTCAAGTCCTTGAATTTGGAATTACGTCTTGCTTTTACAGCAAAACTTAGACACAATTGTTGCTCAGTTCACTGACTTCAGTAGTCTACTAAGCAGAAGCAAATATTCTTTGGTAGCTAATAATAAAAAAAGTGAGTCAGATAACAACAGTATTCAGTAGGCAATAGGTTATTAATGAAAGTAGACATTGTTGAACATCTTAGTGTTCTACTCAGTTAATAATTGAGCTTCACACCACATGTAACTCATCACTTGCATAAACTCTAAACACGTTTGAAGGTTTGTACAAGAGAATAAAACACTTCCAACAGATATTTAAAGATTGTTAGAGAATTACGCCATAGCTATTGGATCTGTGCAAATAAATTCTGCTACAGTGGGGACGGTTTCCTTAGTTAACATACTAATTGAAGCAGCTAGAGCATCTTATGACTTGCAGTTTCTCCGATCTATTTTAAACTTACAAGCTTACTGGTAAACCATTGGTTTGTCACACCGAGGGTCTCGTGTTCAGGTCCAATGACCTGCTGCTTAGAAATGTTTTTTGTAGTTTCCCTTTTCCATTTAAGCGAATGCTGACAGGCAGAGATCTTAAGGCACACAACGAGTGCAGGCGTAATAGTAACTCATGGTTTGACAAAGTTTACTGTAACTGGCGTTATATTATTGAGACATGTGAAGACACGGGTTATTATTATTATAAACGATTCTCTAAAGACCATCTCATTCTTGGAAAAGTTTCCGTATTTAATTGTTCGTCGCACATTTCTGTTTTTTTTTATTTCGTCTGTTATGTACATATGTCATTTTACGAAATGAAAGAAGCCACCTTGAATATTTTATAGCTCTTAGTGTAGTAACATACGAAATTTAGTCCTGTTATTAATGTTGAAATATCCTCATATTTAAGGAATTATACAAAAAAATACTTTCTGTTCTAGTCAATTAATGCAACTTATTAAATATACCTTCCATACTTTTTTAAATACTCTTGTTTCGTTATTGACTATTACTGAACTATTACTAGACACTAATCTAACACAAATTTTGTTTTATCTTCTGCCCTTAGAAAACAAAATACGTTCAAATCTAATTTGTCCTCCTTTCTTCAGCTTTTGGTAAGTTTAATCTATTATATTGAAGGTACTTACATATTTCATGTATGCGGTTTTGCGGTGGTAAAATGTACTGACGTTAAATGACGTTAAATAATCCCGAGAAACTTGAAATGCTACAAAAACGCAATTAAACATTTAAAAGTTCGGTAATAATTTTAATGAAAAGCATAATTTAATTGCGAACTTCTGTCACGAGCGAAATAAATAGTTTTAAGTTCAAAATTGAAAATCGATATATTGCGTGCCCACGCGAGTAGATTTCAAATTTTCAAATTTGACAGAACTTGATGTTAAATATCGAGCAGACTTATTAATAAAATTGCATCGGTAAAATGTTAATTTACACAGCAAAACAAAGTTAATATAAATTCCTTTCAGGCGAATTCTTCGGGTAATTTGATAAGAACAAAGCAGCAAAAGCGCGTGCTTGTGTGGTATACAACAACGGTTCAACAGCGCTTATACTTTCTTGTGCTCCAGTTTCATTAAACACATACCCCAGCCAACATAAACGTTTATATCATACTCACTTGTGGTCAATTAGCGACCGCACTACACCTGCCCGTCTCATTTTTGCTGGTGCAATAACTTTTTCCTCGTACGGTTGCGGTAAACTCCATACATACGTACGTATGAAAATTCCGATGTGGTTTTCACATTTTCCCGTCGTGTAGGTTCTCGTGCTCTAAGAGCAATAATATTGTTTTTATGTGTCAGTCAAGAGAAAAGAATTTCTTCATTACTGTATTGAATATGAAATGAAAATAATTGATCACTGTTAATTCATTCATTAAATTCTTAAAATTGCTTTGCATTTTGCTAAATTAAAAAGACGTGTGTTCTTCTTTTACAGGAATTAAAGATGCACAACAATAAGAAAATTATTTTTCTACATAATGGTGTGAATTTTCAATTCAATATTTTGTAATAATTATGCAAAATTCAACACTATTCGCTATATGTACATAGGGTGTGATATGAAACTCAACTCACTCAAGTCTTTAATCATTTGTTTATAGTTTATAACGAAAACTCTTAACTATTTTACCAAATATGATATAGTTCTGTGTTAATGTGTATTAAGAAGCACAGATTGCATTATACATACTTTATTATATATACAATGGATTTGAAAATGAACATAAACAAATTGTCTGTTGAATAGCAGCAGACAATTTAAGAAATTTAATCATTCGCATTAAACAATGAAATCTAATGCAAGAGATTTAGGCAGATTTCGCTCACAATTGCCCAACGATCAAGCGACTACGTTTAGGAGAGGAGACACAGACGATAGTTTTGGAGCAATAAGTTGTAAAGAGAATACACATTATTATTTTCTTAATAAGCTTTCAAGGCTCATTATTTTTTCACCTTAATATGGCAATTCGGTTTCAATTATTGTATTTATCGCATATTATTCTGAATTTCTGCTTTTAATTTTTAAAAATTTGTAATTCAATCTCTCATTTCTGACTTCTTACTATGATTTTAGGGTAATTCAATTGGTTAAATTTACAGAAATTAGTATAGAGAGCTGGACGAGGCGAATAACAACTCAGATGCTTTCTATTCCCCTGGTTGTTTTTTTACGCTTCAAAGTAATTTTTCGTGTGCAGAGCTTATTTAATAATCACTAGAGTACGAAAATTCAGTCTTTGCTTCATTGAGCGAGTACCAAGAACGTATAAGAGGCTTCCTCGCTGATATGTATGTATGTACGTGCAGTGTGCGTCTTCGTTTAGAAGTGTTCACTTCTATTACGTAGTTTTGTACGTTTCATAGAATTATGTCGCGGTTACGTAGATCGAAAAAGCGACTTGTATCTGAAACAATAAATAAATATATTTATAAATTTCCGGATTTAATGTACGCTAGAGCAAAAATGGAATGCTTAGTTTGTGATAGACCGCTCATGTGCTGTACGAAATATGATTGTAAAAAACGTGAATAGTAGGTAGCATAAAAAAACACTAGTGTACTGTTAAATTGACAAATTCTATTCGATTTATGTTCAAATTGATGTGCAATGTAATCTACAGTTTCGTTTATTAGATATTGAATTATTTTACTCACTCTGGAATAAATATGCGAATTATGTAAATTTCGAAAAAAAGTAGGAAAATGTTACAAAATTTTATACCATCTGTACTATGGCACTAAAATTATATCGGAATTGAAAAGTAAAAAACTGGATGAAACGACAAATTGTAAAAAAATTCATAGCTTCCAGAAAAGTGGAAGAAGGTATTTTCGAAGTCATTTCAAAAGTAGTATTAAATATATAAGAAAAAAATGTTAACTTTCCGAAGACCAACTCTTAATGTTTAATGTTTTTGTTCCGAAAGTTGGTGTCTTAAAGACGTGGTAACTATATTACGTGAAAATTTATACATTACATCTTGAACCAGAAACGATTCGATACTGTTATCCAGAGGTAAATGTTCTGTTAACGTATTTGAAAATCCCTCAGGCTGACATTCGTGAATTCCCACAGCTGGTTCTTACCCGATGAGAAACATGGTTAAGGACAGCATTTTATTATTTTCTGCTTTAGCAAAAAATTAATTTCGTAATTTTAGAATTTGATTCCAAAGAAGCAGTGCCATAAAAGAAAATCACAGGGTACACTGAAAGTTGGATAAAGATAACGAGGGAGAAAACCATTAAAACAAACATAGGACGAACGAGAAATTAAGTAAGAGGAAATGAGATTTAATAGCGGAACAGAGAAACCAAAAGTGTATGTAACATGCACCTGAAAATAATCATCGATAGCTTTGCTAATAAATTGAGTTTTTTTGATAAGTTGGTGGTGATAGAATACAAATCCATATTGGTAAAGAAACTGCAAATAACGTACATCAAAATTAGTTATTGGTATAATAAGGATTCTAACACCTTGTTGCTTCTAAAATTATTAATTCATAAGTTGTCAAAGAAAATCTCATTTATCGTATTTGTCCTTCAACATCGAAAAAATTGCTGGATATTAGATTTGGTCTATACGTAAACGTCTCAAATACTGGAATTCACAGTATTCAATAATTTCTCGAACTTGTGCAGCGACATTGGTAATATTTTTGTGTTATACTAGATTATTTGCAAGGATAATTAGAAAATAAGTCTCTCTAGTAATGTTAGAGACAACTAATTGTGGGTGCCTAGTAATTTTCGGCAGCAAAATTTTCAACTTTTGTGTCAAAAATAACTTTCATTAGTTAATTAGCTTGTGCGTAAGTTTGAATGCAAATTGTTAACTTCATCTCCTTTCGTGTCTTCAGGGGCTGAAAAATTCGAGACCCTTCAAACTTCTTCAAAACCTTCATGCCAGTCCCTTGCATGTCTGTCCGAATCTCACAAAATTTCTCCAATAGTACAATATAGAATTTTTTTCACAAAAGATTAGGCAATTTGTCATACGTATGGTAGGTCTTTCAGACTTTATCATATAGGGTTCCGATAATGTATAACTAAACAGAGATAAAATTTATTTTTTTCCTGTCAAATCATTTATTACTTATCTAAATGCTGACAAATAGGTATAAAAAAATAATAGAAATTATTATAAAGGTATTAGCAATTAGCTATGGGGCTTCTAGCTTAAAATCCCATGTATTTTCTAATGGAACTTCATGTCATAATTCGAAATCATTCACAATATGTACAGATTGAAATTGTTATAATGCATTACTGATTCCGAGCAGGTATTAAAGAGCTTCTAAACAGGTACTAACTAAAGCTATTCCTGAACTGTTCATTAACTTCTAAAATGTACTCAGAAGCTATTTATGGTTTCAGTTCCTGATCCTTATAGCAATACTATTAGTATTGCAATTTCTATGGTATATTATGTACGTATTTTCCAAAAAATTTATTATTTACTTTGAAAGCTTCCTATTATTAAATTACTTGCTCATAAATTATCTTTTCGCCTCATTACACCATTCATCGCTACTTAGTAGTAGCAACGGAATCCACAAAATCCACCACAAAGATTTCTCAGCAGCTTACAGTACTAATTTATTGTACAACGATTTATATGTATGTGATTCATTAAGACAACCTGATAAAATGGCTCCTGCAGTAACATAACTACTTTTATGAAAAACGAATAGAAAGATACCAGAAAGAAAGAAATGAATTTAGAAAGAAACAAACTCTGAATGGAAATAAAACATAAATTTGTGATGTTATTATTTTGCTTCTTCTACTAAATTTAAAATTGCGAAGGATTCTGCCTGGATAGAGAAGTTCGCCGTCACTTACTTAAAGTACCTGCGAACATAAATTTTAATTTCTGTCGCTTTTATACATGCATACGCGGTGTAATAACGTTTTCAGTTGCTCGTTCCAGTGATTGAACTGCAGGTGACAAGGTCTTGATTGAGAATCAGGAGTGACATATCGCGACAATCTCATAACCTGTCATGCAACATATTAGTCGACTAACTCGGGAAACGCGCCTGGAATCGTTTAGCAATCTAGCTTGAGCAGACGAGATGGAATATTCTCACTTCACGACGACGAGACGACAACGGGTTATTCTCTGTATCGAAATTTGATATACGAACACAACACTGACGACGTCTTTATAGATTCTCCTCAACTCTACATTTATACTAGAGCTTCTGTTGCTCTTCGTAATCATGCTGCTATAATCTTTAACGTAGCGCAAGTCTATGTTTTGATTGAAGTACGAAAATTCGTTGTTGTTCAAAACAAAACAAGATGTACGGAGTGTGCTTATACAAAGCTTTGTAAGATTTTATTTAAAGTAAGTTCAAACGGTTTGGTTCAGTATAATTTCGTCGGTAATTATTAAGTAAATTGTTTGTGGAGATTATTGCAAATTTAGGTACACATTTGAAGGCGCATTGATGGTAAATCAGCCATAATGGAAGAAAAATAATAATTTCAATATAAAATATGTGAACACAGGATTCAAAACACAGTTAACATTGTATAAATTACGAGTATAGTCGACGCGAATATTGCGTGTATGATTTTAGATCATTCTATTCAAAATCGGCATAAAAAAATAAATGAGAAAGAATAATCAAAGCTAGTTTAGATAGTTAACTAGGTACTGAAAAGGCTGAAATTTACGAAACGATAATATATCAAAAGAAATTAGATCTTGAAGTATGTAATTACCGTACTATGGCAATAACCAGCCCGAGCAAGATAAATGTACGAGCAGAGAGCAAAGGGTAGCAAAAAGTAAAACACATTTGAAACTAATGAAATTATTGTATACGTTAAGAAATATGTCAAAAACACGAAGCTTCAAAATTTTTCCATTAGTTATACGACTATTAATTCAAAATATACTAAAAATTTTACATTAAAGCTAGAAGTTTTAATAATAATAATAATAATCTTTATTTGTCCAACAGTCAAAGATCAATTACAGGACAAAAATAAATAAAAATACATTGAATAAATACAAATAATAACTAGGTAACTACCAAGTAATATATTGTATATAAGGAAAAAAAAGATCTACAACTAATTCTAAACAATCACAGAAAGAAATCAAAATATATACATCAGGACCGCACAAGAATCAATCACCATCACTGAGACTATCGGAATGGATTCGGAAAGAAAGCATTGGCATTTCTACTCATATGCGCCAGAGGAGCTTTGTACAACACATTTGTTTTAGCTCTAGGGACCGAAAATGTGTCATTAGATCTACTCGATCCCCGAGGCACACGAAAATTTACCTGCAACAAAATGGCGTCAATAGAATTAGTAACAAGCTTCATTAAGAACTTGGCAATAAGAACCTCGCGCCTCTCTGCAAGTGACTGAAACTGAAAATCACGAAGCAAGCTGATGTAGTCAACACCACGAGGAGGACACATGCCACTCACTTTGAATGCCAGATATTTTAAAAACCTCTTCTGAACTCTCCCAAGCTGCAGATGTAGATATGCATAGTGTAGGTACCAAACAATGGCAGCATGTTCAAGTTTGGAGCGAACAAACGTGTAAAATAATAATCGGAGAGTAGAGAGGTTAACGAATCGTCGGCACTAACGAATGATAAAAAACTCAAAGAACGAGAAACAGAATTTCATATAAAGTGGATACGTTTTGCAAAACTTAAGTGCGAGTCGAAAATAACACCTAGATCTTTTATCTCAACTTGTCTAGTCAAAAAAGTTTGGTCAAGTGAATAATACAGCTATTACACTTGGAGTAAGTTACCACCCTGCATTTGCTAATATTGAGCATTACTTTGTTGGAATCACACCAATTATAAATTAAGTCAAGACGATGCTGTAAGAACAAGCAATCAGAAGCAGATGCAACCCAAGAAAATATTTTTAAGTCATCGACATAAGCCAAAACTTTGCAATCAATTGCGGTAAGGAGATCATTGATGTAAATTCAGTAGTGGTCCAAGATTTGAACCCTGTGGAACACCAGAAGACGCAATGAAGCAATTTAAATTAAAATCATTGTAAGATACATAACAGATTCTGTTGTAAAGGTACGATTCAAAAAATTTAATCATCGAAACTGAAAATCCGAAAAGATTCAGTTTGGAAAGCAGTAAAAGGTGATCAATTTTATCGAAAGCTTTACTAAAGTCTGTATATATAACATCTACTCGTTATTGTTTATCCATAGAATCACTAATAAATTGAATTATTTCGACTAAATTGGTAAGCGTTGATCGACCAACCATGAAACCATGCTGGTTTGAAGAGATATAAGGTCGAACACAGGCATAGATTCTAGAGTAAAGGAGTTGTTCGAATATCTTAGCACAACTCGATAGAATGCTAATAGGATGATAGTTATTAATACCTGAACGATCGCCACTCTTGAAGACGGAAGTAATCCTGCTCAGCTTCCAGGCATCCGGAAATGCAGATGTAGTGAGACTCATTTTAGAGTGTTGGTGAAAATGTAAATATGCGAAAAAAAGAAATGTGGGAGAAACGAATAAAGAGAAACTCGTTATATTTATTATAAACAAGGACTGTGCAGCACAATCCTTGTTCTTAATAAATATAGAAATGTAACAAAAAACGTCTTAAAAAAATAAAACAATGGGAGGCATAATAGATACAATAATAATAGAAAGTCCATCTCAGATACAGTATAGAGAAATAGAGCAAAATCATCAAAAGTAAGAATAGCCCTATCAAAGAAAGTAAACACTCTCCATACCAAATTCATTTGAAGTTATCCAAGTCTCTGGCTACAAACACACAGCAATTAATATAGAAGTCTGTATCACTTTGTAATACTATACTATAGTCTATTTTGAAGTTAGAAAGAGTAAACGAAGATGCCACATTTACACTGTAAACGTTACCAAATAAATCGCTACATCATTTTGGCGCTAGGTTTGAATATAATATTTTTTCAATTTCTATTTTGCGTACAGTGTATTCTAATTTTTTATATTATCGATACTATCAGTTTTCGTTCTTTCCATTAGCCCAAAACATTTGATATAACAGAGTATATTACTGCCCTTTTAATAATAAATGAATGTCATACTCAAATTTAAAATGTATTAGAATGAACATAAAAATTTTATAGATTAAAGATAATCAATAATAATAAGTTATAAACAAAATAATGTTCATGCATAATGTGAATACATAGTTTATTTGTCATAATGTAATAACAGGTTTTCCAATAAGAGTGATATGATTTTTTAAAAAAAACACACTTATTGTTAAGAAAATTCAAAAGTTTTTTATTTAATGTGAAGTACAATCGATACAATTAAGTTCTAAATAAAACGTCATTCAAATGACCTCCACGACTTCTTCTGTAGGAACGAATTCGATGAACCCAATTTTCGAGCACTTTTTCCACTGAATCTAGTCGTATGTCATGAATGCACGTTCAATATTGACTTGTAAAACTTGAAGAGAGTCTGGTTTATTTCGATAGACCAAACTTTTCTCGCAATAATTCTATTGTTGCATTTGCTGTGTGGCTCGTAGCCCCATCTTGTTGGAACCAAATGTTGTCAAGATCAACTTCTTCCAATGTAGGCCATAAGAAGTTGGTTATCATCAATCTATACCGCTCTCCATTGATTGTCAATTTAGGTGGACGTAATGGTTTTTCATAAATAATTTTTGGATTTTCTTCGCACCAGAATCGACAGTTTTGTTTATTTAGCACACCATCCAGATGAAAGTAAGCCTCATCAGAGAAGTTGATTTCTTAAAAAAATCGTTATCGTTTTCAAGTTGTTCCAAGGCAAAATCAGCAAATTCACGACGTTTACGGTGGTCCAATGGCTTCAGTTCTTGAATGAGAACAATTTTATAGGGATACAAACCCAAATCCTTCCTCAAAATCCTCCAGGTTGTGGTTTGAGACAGTCGCAATTGTTGAGAACGTCTTGGAATCGACAAATTACGGTCTTCAATAACACTTGCCTTAACGGCAGCAATATTTGCATTACTTCGAGCGGTTCTTTGTCTTATTGGCACTTGAAAATTATGTAAAGAAAATGTAACCTCAAAATTTTTAACAATTCGACGAATAGCGAGCACACTTGGACGATTATTACGACCATAAAATGGCAAAAGCGCACGAAAAGTTGCAACTGGAGAACGATTATTTTGGTAATAAAACTGAATAATTTGTAAACGTCGTTCTTGCGTATATCTCTCCATGATTAAATTGTAAACACTACTGAATACAATGAAGAACAAATGACAGATCATGACATATTACATATGGCCGAAATGTCACTTCAAAATCATATCATCCCTATTGGAAAACCTTATAAATTGTATAGATTTTACAAAACACTTAAAAGCAAGTAAACTGATAAAATGCCACTCATAGATAAATAAATTAACCGGCTTTTTGGCACTAATTACTTAAATCAAGTAACCTAAATAAACAATATCTACTCATATAAATTTTCTAATTATTATAACATATTGATATTTTCTATAGTTGCAATAACAGTTCTTTTACTTCTTGGAATTTAAATGTATTGTTCTTGGGATGTCACTTCGTTTTGTATTTTTGTCTATATCATTCCTATTGGATTTAGTTCACAATGGTATGGTGGCAACTATAATACAATTTTATTACGATTATATCTTTTGCCATTTCATCAGGTATATATAAATTGAACTGTTCTTTATTAATTTTTACTTAATTCGGAAATTCGCAACCATACCCTCTTTGATTTCGATCTATTTAGCTTGTAACCACTCCTGCATATCTTTTTTAGGTTCTGTTGTAGGAATTTTTTCTAGTTTGCGGCTATAGTATGATGATCTATTAGAACAACAGCAATGTTAGGTAATTTTGGTATCAAATTATCAATTCATTTCCCAAGCACTGCTGCATTTATCACCTTATAATAATCACCAGCTTTCTTATCTTCAAAAAGCAACAACCCTCCATCGACGAAACCATGTTCGAATCTAACTTGCAAAACAATAAGTCTTTTGCCCTTACCTCATGGAGATGCAGTAGCAGTGTCAGTCTCATCATACTCCTTCATGATCCAATATATTGTCGATTTTGTAATTCCCAAAAGCAGAAAGTTATAAAATTTGTTGCAATATTAGTCTTATTTACCCATGATGTTGCTAATTTTGGAAAGATCCATTTCATGAGTTCATAGCGGCTCAATATACACTAAATGTTCTAAATCTAAACATTTGCGTTTCTTTGGAAACAAATATGATCCTGAACTTCTTGGTAGTGTATCCATACTAAGAATGGTAAGATGGTACATTAAACGCTTTTGTAAATTTTAAAAAGAACATTTGTCTAAGTTTGAAGGAGTAATACAGCCATGGGAACACAAAAGTCTAAACGAAAACTAACAATCGTTTGAATATAGATACGTAAAATAAGCTACGAGTATTTATTGCACATTTCATCTGTACGTTACAAACCTGTCTACGGAACAGCCTATTACAGATGCAGCAGATAATTTGAAACGCTCCTCCTACCCTCAAAATAGGCTATAATACCCGTTTAATAAATGAAGCAACAAATGTACCACTTCCAACTTGATTTCGCCGAATACTATCTCTAGTCGGAGAATCCACAATTTTCTCTTTCGTCGCATATCATTACTGAGATAGTGAGTGACGGATATAATAAAATTTAAGTCACTCTCACTAGACCTTTTGACTAAATATTGGGGTTGTGCTTCAATCAATTTCTTTGTCTCTGTAGAGATTGTGCCTTTTCGCTTCACCTGCTATATTTTTAAATTTATCGCGATTAATTGATCTACAACCCTGCAAACTAATATTCCCTCCAGCAGGCATGATACATATATTTTTAAAAGTGCACTCATGTGTTCAGTAAAGTTATGGACTGGTTTGCGGTCTGGTGTTGCGATGGACTGGTAGCTGAGAGGTGAGTGGTTGAATGGATGGGACATATAGGAGATTTGGATGTAGAGATAGTGGACGGACAGAAGGAGACTTAAAAAAGAGCAAATCGTGATAATTAATCCTGGGAAGGATAGATAGAGGATATTTGGGAAGCAGCGATTATAGGAGATGAGACATTTTTAAGACTGAGAATGAATCGGATTGAACAAGATTTGGTATTACACAAACTGGAGCTCAATCTCATTAAACAGATAAAGATTTCACTATTATATTTAGAAGGGAGTGTGGTTGTAATGAATGATGAGAATGTGGTTGTAAATATTTAAAATAATCGGCTGAACAAGTAGATATGATCATAGCAGAAGTTTCCTATACCACAGAATCGTCGTTAGACATACGTTGTACAATCTCCTGCGGTACTGTAGTCGCCACTTTTGAGACACCTCTATAGTTGGGATTATGTATTAATAACGAAATTATAACCGCTCTTTGTTGTGTTTCCTTATCTACTCTGCTATTTTTTGCCTTCTTTTTCTATCCTTCATTTTCAGTCTTCGTGCTATGATCCCTATATTTTCCAAATTCTTGTTTTGTTCTTCCCATCTCTTTTTACGTCTATTTCTAGACGTCTATTTCTACCCTTCCTGTAGGTAATCTCTTTTATAATTTTTTGCTACATTTCTTCTATGTGACCTAGTTTTCCAGGCTTTACTATCCCTACAGTAATTTCCCTTTCATCTTCTATTTATTTTTCTGTTCGTGAATCCTATCTATTATTCTTCTCCACTTGACTTTCTTCCGACAATTCTTTTTACAATTCTCCCTTCAGATATTTTAATCGTTTTATCATTTTTACTCATTAAAGATGTCTTAGAGAAACCTATAAACTTTTCTTCAAGGAACAGCTTGAAACATCGAAACATTATAAGAAATTTTCTATTAGAACCTTCCCCCTTTGGTCAACAAAGTGTACCAGTGAAAGCAAATATCATGTACGAGTATATACATTATGTAAAGAAAAACTGCAGTACAAAGAAAAATTTGGATAACAAACATTGAAGTACGAACAACAAAAAGTAGAATATCAAAATGACTACATGGTACTACCTTAATGAATATCGTTTTAGGACCAATAGAATTTCAAATTTTTCTTTATATTTGTCAAAAATCCGATATCTATTTAGAGAAATTAATCTAAATGTTTTCAATAAAGGAATGGAGTAGCTTCAAAAAAAAAAACTAACTTCATCTACCAATTCAGAATTTTTTTAAATAAGTTTTTAAGAACGTTAATTAACAGAGGATTTACAATCTTGTTTATAGTAGGCATCCTTTAATTAACAATTTGAAAGCGATTTACTAGTAAACTAATCTCTATGAAGACTCGATACTCAAGAAATAATTACTCATTTGTTTCAGACATTATTTGGGAATTAAATTAGGAAAAAAATTATTCCCGTTCATGAAGTGGCTTTAAGTAGCACATAAAGACGCTATGGCGCCTATAAAGTAAAAAAGTTTCTCTCTCGAAACCTCTACTCCTCTTTAGGCTGCGAAATTAAAGGCAAGATCAGGTAAATGAAACCGCGTGTGGAAGTAATTTCAACCCACATTGCCGTTTCGTAACTTTCCTCCATTCTAAACGTCGAGAGAGAAAGAGACGGGCGAAATTAAACACGAAGTCGTAAAAACTAGCATTCTGTAATATTTTACGCTTCGACGTTATTTATACATAACACTTGTCATAAACATGTAGTATTCGATTTTGTAACAAAGGAAAATTTATGTAATACTATATTTGGGGAACCATATTGAAGTAATATTACGTCGTACTTAACTTTATTGAAGCATACCATATATTCCACTAATAATGAGAAACATAGCATTGGGAATAAATTGTATTTTACATGTTTATCAGAAGAAATACAAGAAAAGTATATTAATATATAATTGACAAGGTGAAAGAAAGTTTACTAATAATTTATTATTGTTAAAAATGTGACAGTTGCGAACAAGTTAAAATTTATTTACAGATCAGTAAAGTACTGTTTGGAAACTAAAATAAATATAATTTCTGAAAATGTACGAGGGAGCGTTTTTATATTCGCGGAATGAGCGGGTTGTAGAGGGGTGAGTAGGCGCATTGGGGGCATGGCCTGTGCAGCGACTCATGATTAGTATAAATACGAAGTTTCATTGTTATTAGACAGTTAGTCTTTGAGCTATCGTCAACCAAGTAACATAATCAGGAGTGAAAAGTGAAATATGGAAAAAATCGAATATCGTGCCGTAATAAAGTTCCTTACCAGGCAAGGAAAATCAGTCGCGACCATAATGAATGAGATGTCATTGGTTTACGGCGACTCTTGTCCAGGAAAAACCATGGTGTACAAGTGGCATAGTTTATTTAAACAAGGAAGGGAATCCCTTGAAGACGACCCGAGGCCGGCAGGAGCATTGAGGTGATCACGCCAGAACTTATCCAAAAAGTTGAACAAATTGTACTCGAAGATGCTCGACTAAAGAAGAAATAACTCGCAGAAATGGTTGGAGTATCCGATACAACAATTTTTAAAATCCTACACGATCATCTCGGCATGTCTAAGGTCAGCGCAAGATGGGTGCCGAGAATGCTCACGCCGCCGCAAAAACAACAGCGCGTAGAGTGTTCGCGTGCATTTTTGGACCTCTGTAATGAAGACAAGGATGGTGTATTGAGTGGAATTGTTACTGGAGACGAAACTTGAGTTCATCATTATGAACCTGAGTCCAAACAAGACTCCATGCAGTGGCAAAAAAAGGGCACAGCACCTCCCAAGAAATTTAAAGTGTAACAATCAGCTGGGAAACTCACGACAACGGTATTTTGGGACTCGGAAGGAATATTGTTGATTGATTATAAAGATAAAGGTGTTTCTATAACCAGAGAATATTACGCTTCAATATTAGAGCGACTAAAAGAAGCCATTAAAGAGAAAAGACGGGGAAAATTGACAAAAGGTGTTCTGCTTTTGCACGACAACGTGCCCGTCCACAAGAGTCGCGTTGCGTTAGCTGCCCTGCATAAGGTGGGCTTCGAAATTGTGAATCACTCACCCTACAGCCCAGACCTGGCCCCGAGTGATTATTACCTGTTTCTGAAAATGAAAAAAGAGCTGCGGGGTAAATAATTTACTGCCGATGATGAAGTCAAGGAGGCAGTTTCGGCGTATTTTGCAGATAAAGAGAAATCATTTTTTTATGAGGGTATAAATAAATTAAGTGAAAGATGTGAAAAATGTATCCGTCTTGCAGGTGAATATATTGAAAAAGAAAAATAATTTGTTTTTTTTATTTCCACCCCTTGTCCCCCATTCCGCGAATATAAAAACGCTCCCTCGTATGTACTAGTGGCAAAATACTTGTATACTGTTATACTGTAGTATACTATTACGATATAAAAATTAATCACTTTTATAAATAAATTATAATAATAAGTTTTTTTGTAGCTAAACAAGAATGAGAATTAATCAAAAACGGTAAAAAAGTCCCTTACCAATAACATTGGTATTCTGTATGCATATTTCGAGTTGTTTCCATCAGCAGATATTTAATTACAGTGTCGCACCTGGATCCACGTTAAAAATCGCACAGAATAATACCGCACAAAATTTTCATTACTAAATCCCAAACACACTGAATTTGTTTCACACACTTTAATATTCCTATATCCTAGTCTGAAAATTAATACACACACGCTTGCATGTATATATATATATATATATATATATATATATATATATATATTTGATACTCGGGCTCTCCCCGATGATGGACAGAAGTGCTCTAAAGAATCGGCGTCTCAACGTTTCGATGACATTTCAACAATCTTCTTCAGAGATATTTGAGATGTCATCGAAATGTCGAGACGTCGATTCTTTCCAGAACTTCAGTCCAATATCGCGGAGAACCCAAGAAGCTAATATTACTCATACTTACAACCGTGAAAACTTTGTTCGAACATAATTAATTCATTTAACCACAATCACCATTTAAATTTGCCTGGAAGAATCAAAATATAAAAATTTTATTAAATTTAAATGCTAAATAAAAGGACATTTTAAAAATAAAACCTTTACAATATGCTGTTTACTATTAATTGATGTTGAAGTTAGTGTTCTTTCTTACAGCAATAGTTATGAACTTGAATTTACCTTAGCGTATTCTTTCTTACAACAACTTTGAACTATTTCATTTTAATTTTAAACCCTTCGATATGTAGACAATTTTAACCATCCCATAGGATTCTTTAATTTCAAAATAAACAACAGAACGTTAATAAATATTTCGGTAACAAAACGGTTTTCAAATATATTTAACTTTGGAAACAAAGTGCATATTCTGAATCTATTATTAAACTTGTAAGTTTAACATATATTTTACATTGGCAAATTAATTTAAATAATTCTCAATTACGTAAAATTTTATTTGTCAATATTATGATGCTTTTCCAATTATCTCTTAATTCCCTGAATATATCCAAGATATTACTGTTGAAAACTCTTCCTTATACTTTAATTTATATCAGTAAATGTTTTCTCATTATATTTTTACTTCATAAATATTTTACATCGATTTCAAATTTGATCATCAATGATTAGCTATATACTAGAAATATTTCACATAATCTCAATTTTTCCTTATCAGTACCTTACCATATATACAATCCCCTTAACAATATTCAATTACTTTTATACCATTTTTAACTTTAATTTTCAAAACTTCTTCCCTTTGTTCGAACTATATTTATCTTACATGCTAAACTATAACTTAACTAAGGTAATTTTATGCTTATATAATTATTTATTAACCCCTTTTCTTTAATTTTTAGGTAAAATTATGTGAAGAATCTCTCTACTCTTAAATATATACAATTACGTTATTAATAAGATATAAATATGCATTTATAAATCCATTTATAAGTTTACTTACATATATACATACATACTAATTATACGTATTTAGTTATTTTGCTCTCAAATCTTCTAAACTAAAATTAATTTTAAAACATTCCTGACCCTTTTCACTCATATTTTTATATATACGGTTTTATCATTACTACATTTCAAATGGTATTTTTTATTAATTGACTTGTATTTCAATCTAATTATTACTTCATAACAACATAACAATATATGTATATACGAGGGTAATTTGACAAGTAGTGAGAATGGAAAAGAAAAACGAATTTTTTAAATACAAAGTAAATTTCATTTTTCAATATATTCTCCTAAAAGAGCAATACATTTATTCCAAAGGTGCTCCAATGCCCTTATGCCATCTCTAAAATGCGATTCCAGAAGGCTTGCCAACTACTCATTCACGAAGATGATAAGCTCGTCGTTAGACGAAAATTTCTTTCCACCTAGTGCCAAGGGAGCGTTGTCTTGGTGAAACAGAATTTTTTCTTTGCCGTTCCTGGTCGTTTAGCACGAATCTCAAAATGCACTTCGAATCCCAAAAAATTGATGCCATCACCTTGTTTGCCGATAAAATGGTTTTCGCTTTCTTTGGAGGTGCAGAACCACGTTCTAACCATTGTTTCGACTGTTGTTTAGTTTCGGGTGTACTGTAGTGTATCCAAGTTTCATTGCAAGTAACAAATCGCCTACAAAAATCAACCGGATTCCGCTTATAAAGGTCCAAGCACTCATTGGAAATGCGCAAACGAGTGAACTTTTGATCAGTCGTAAGCAATCGCGGCACCCATCTTGCCGAAAGCATGGAAAGGCCCAATTCTTTCGTTAAAATGTGGTGTACGCGTTATGTTAAAATGTTTACCATGTCTGCTATCTCTCTCACTTTGAGTCGTCTATCTTGCGTAATAATATTATGCATTTTTATAATCATTTCCTTAGAAGTCACGATTTTGGGAGCTCCAGAGCGCGCTTCATCAACACAGCTTGTTCTACCACGTTTAAATTCATTTACCCATCTACTTATTGTGGCGGATGATGGAACAGATTCACCTAATGTTTCCCGTAACTCTCCTTTTATTTCGGTAGCTTTCATACCCTTAATTACGAAGTATTTAATCACTGCACGATTCTCTGCTTTTTCCATTTTAACAAAACGACGTGTTGCTTCTTTTTCAATCAGTTGTCAAAAGTAAACTAATCAACCGATTTATCTAAATATCGGAATGTAAACGTATAAATAGCCAACCTAAATTAAAATGCGTTTGTTTTACCAATTAGAGCGCCACCTATGTGACATTCTCACTACTTGTCAAACTATCCTCGTACTTACATATTTTCATAGAAGCATTAATATATCTATGATAGCTTAAAAAACCTATAAAGCAAATTCATTTTTTAGTTTTTTTCTACATCTAATCAATAATGGTTTTAATAGTGTATAGATAAATAAAAATTGTTTTCACAAGACGATTGGTGTATAATCGTTTTGATGGATACATCATGTCTACGGTTCTATATAGTTTGATCAAAACATTATTTATTAACCAGGCTTTTAACTAATATTACCTAGAGACCATCAACATTCCAAAAACCCTTTACATCCGATAGCGTACACGCATACTTTCGGCATCGCTGAAAACAAAATGAGAATGTTCTTGATGTTTAGGACTGACGCGTAATTGAAAGAATCAACTGTTACGCTTAGAATTTAATTAAACGCAAGTAATTGCCGCAATAATTAAATATGTGATTTGCATTTTATAATAAGCGTACATACACACATACACATCCGTGACTGAAACAGCGGCAACAACTACGGCAAAACTTTCCCGCTGCACATGCATTAAGTTCCGAACGAGCGTAACAGCGCTGTGATTAACCGACACAGATATAATTCAATTGGACTGAAATTGTTGACCTGAAAGTTTTCCATGGAAATAAATAACGTTCGCGTTGTGATGGAATTTATTTTGCATAAGGTGAAATTTAATATACGAAGTTCGTGATGCATTTCGGAAAGTTTCGGAAGGTATGTAACGACATCAGGCAATATGTTTTTGTTAATATTAAGGCAAGATTGCATTAACGCTTCCTTAATTTTGAACATACCCAACTTACTCAAACATCGACAACTACACGAACATCTTATACATTGCAAAAAATTATTATTTAGCATATTTTTTATACTACTCAAGATGTACGACTTGCAGAGAAGAAGAAGATTAACAAGTATAGATGTGAGATTCTTTAGAAGAATAAAAGAAAAATAAGAAATGGAATTGAAAATCAGATATTCGGAGGAAACCTAAACATAGTTCCTGTTGAAACAACGATAGAATTTGTTTAACAAGGTTGTGGGAAGAGATAAAAAATCAGAACAGACCGGTTAGATATGTATTCTAGACGAAAGAATTGGCAACCCAAAAAGAACGTGAAAGAAAGAGATGCAAGCCGAAATATGGAAGGAAGCAATGTATAACTCAACTCCAACGCAGCTCCGCACCGAAACACATATGAGTTCTCAAAACCACGTACGTATGTAAAGCAAATATGTTTCTGATATGAAAAAAATTAATAATCATTTTTTTACTTTAACAGAAACGAGAGTGTTATTTGGCGAGTACAAAAGACAAAAATAACCTAACCCGCATATTAGTTTATGTGCCCTGATACTCGATACACAGGCTGGTCTAAGATATTGAAGATAGTTCGCAGTATAATTCCGAAACGTGCGGAAGAAATAAACAAGAGTATTTACTCTCATAAGCAAATCCATATTCTTACCGATAATAGGCCTGCTTTAGGAGCATTTAGTAGTCCTAAGATCACATCCAGACTCTAATGAAAATGTAAAGAAAACGGTGGATTTAAATAAAGATTAATATAGGTACTGTGACCATCTCAGGAGCACGCAATTAGTGTGTAAGTACAGGAAGTTGGGCTTCCATGGAACTCTAAGTAAAGTGTAAGACAACGGGAACCTTACCAAATTACGCAGAGCTCTAATAGGGATCCCGTGATCTCCTCAGTAGCTCGCAATTAATGTGTGAATACAGAAAATAGTGCTTCAAAAGTAAGGTGTAAGACAACGTGAACTTTAAGATTAAGCGGAGCTTTGATCGGGGAGAATTTATTTCCCTTGCTATTCATGTAAACGATATAAAAATGTTACTTAGTAAATTGCAAACACAAAAGATCACGTGAGATGTCTTAAAGCTGCAAGGTAAGATCACTTCAGGGGAAACTAATCAAGAAAGATAAGAATAAACTAAGGTCATCTACAAAGATAAAGATGTATATAGCTGAGAGGGTCAGCACTATAGAGAACGTAAAGCTGGTATCCGACGGGGAACATCGAGCAGCTAATGATCTGGAATTTCAAAGACTAAAGTACAAAATCTATTGAAACTAGACCAAACTTACATAAATGCTAAAACAATCGTAGTCAAGGTCAACTTTAACAGGCATACGCAAACAAGACAAGAAATACCAAAGAGACTTGGGGATCAAAATATATCTGGAAAGATTGCACGGGAATAGGCTCTATGGTCAGTTATTGTTATATTGGGAACATATACTTCCATATTATGAAAAGTAAAAATTTTGCACTTCCAAGTATGATGGATCTTTCTTACCACTAGATGCAAGTTCAAACAAAAAATATTTTAGCTGCTATTTTTCTGCTTGGTACTAAATCCTGAAGCAAAGCTTGACACGGAATAATGTAATTAGAGTAACCGTCGAATAGGTTTCTGTACTTTTGAAATACCTGCCTTTATTTATTTGTATCAGAAGCAGTCTCTGTATAAATGTGCCCATAAACATATAATAACAAATATTTAATTTCGCAAGAATTAAATTAGAATCGACAATATAACTGTAAATATAATCACAGGATATGAAAACGCAGATAAGCTTACCAGAGAAACCGCATTACCGGCAGTGTTTAACTACCCTCACCAATAACGAATAGACAGATAAACTAAAGCTCCACATTTAACATACTGATGGAGTAGATCCAAGAATGAATATGTCAAAGATTCTGTTTGTGAGCTTAACCGTAAGAGACTGGTGCATTACTTTCCCTAAAATGAAACCAGTTTAAAGTAAGAACCTCACAGGTTGCACACCTGTAAAACAATCCTTGAATAAACTTAGAAACTGTAATTGTAGGAATAGAACGCAGTGAAAAATCGCGTATGCCCCAGCCGACTTGCTCTGGATCTGTGCAAAGTAGTACCAGGACTGGAGTACTAGATAAATCAAAATTAAGGCTGAAGTTCTTTGAGGACTGTCGCAGTCGAACAACATTCAAGGAATGAAACGTATTTCTCTGACAATCTTGAGAAGCTGGAAAGGAACAAATTTCCCTGACAAGCTAGGAAAGTTGGAAAGCAAATAATATTTATGCAATTTATTCGGCAATCTAAAAAAAATTATGTTTTCATCCAAAATTAAGAAAAGGAACGCATATCTAAATTATCTTCCAACGACTCAATGTCATCTTGTAAAAATTATTTTTTTCAATATGCAAGCATCTATCTATCATAACAATTTCCCCTCGGTTTTTATTGTTTGAATAAGTCCTTGCATTCCTTTTTATACTACTTCTGACCGTAAAAGGCATGTACAATCTTCTTAAATACATCAATTTAAATATTCCGATTGAAAACATAATTACATATCGCATTTAATAGATGTCGCTAAATAAAAGCCCTCAATCGGTAAAACAGTTACCTTTCCTACTCAATATTAAAAGGGATATTTCTAAATTCATACTTACTATACGAACATCAGAGACGTCAGAAAAGCATGTATTCCCGATATACATCGACATTCATTCGTAAAAGAGGAAACTGGAATAGGTATTCTCCCGGAATAAAACGTTCATTATGAGAGTAGGATGACTCCTTTTACCGCAGAGCGATGGAACGAGAAGGGAACGAACCGAAATAAAATAATAAAACTCGTTAACGAGTAACTTTGAACAATCGCCTTCTTCAGCTCCTCTCTTTTCTCTGCGATGCGCGTTTCGTCTTTTTCCTTTTTATTTTATTTTATTCCTTTTGCAAAGGCGAATCATTACATTAATTTAAGTTAAGTCATTATTCGGTATCCGGATCTCAGAGCAATTATCATCATTATTTGATTGTACGAATTTCTTCTACTTGCCCTGGCAAAAGTAAAAGTTATCTTGGTCGAGGAAACGTGCCCGAGATACTGTGATAAATGGGAGCGAACCTATTATAGGACTTCATCACAGGATTTCTCACCCTGTAATACGAAAGAAACTAGAAATAGAAGAACTCAGATTAGTCTGATCTCTGATAAGGGAGGCTCACTGCTAACCGTGCGCGGGGAAAAGATACTGGACTAAAGAGTAGGGACAGGGAGGATAAGAGGGAAAGACGTGCAGTTGAATCTCTTCGATCCCCAATTACCTTTACGCCAGGACTTCTTTTCCTGTCTTCGTATTTATGTTTGTGTGTGTGTGTGTGCACGTTGGTAAGAAGCCATATACCTACCTATTTTGACCGGACGGCTGAATCGCATGCAGTCCCGATTAAGCCATCTTGATCAATGATCTTTTTTGTAGGATTTTGTTACCATTATTTCGCCGTAAAAGATAAGGGAAATACACAATACGATTACCAATTAAATCGTAATATATATGTGTATATAGTCCGGCGGTAAAATTGAATTATTTATATATAAATATGTATATATGTACATAACGACTAGTACTAAGTATAATTTGTATTACGCTACATAATAAAATATTGACATCAGAGTATTTTACAGGAAATAAATATAAAAATAAAAAACTACACAAGTTTTTACGTTGGCGAAACTTAAAATAATTTTACACAAGTTATATGTGTACATAATAGTGCTTGTCGAAACTAGAAGCTTAATTCTTAGTAAGAAGATTGAAAAGAAATTGAATTGTATTTAGGTAAGGTGGAAATTTAATTTGACTAGGAAACTAGCACAATCCATTATTTTCTCCATAAACAATCAATAATAGCTGCCTCAGGAAACAGATGTAATGCAGGTGTTTGTCACTTAATTTGAAAAGTAAAAGCTTTATTATATACTGTTTAAATTTAAAATCGGTGAGAGGTGTTATGTAGAGGCTACATTATGCAATCATATTCTCAAAACAGAGACGAAATAAATAGTTTTTTATAAATTTTGTTAATTGAATTGTTTGGAGTGTTAAGTATTAAAATCCAATGCTTCAGAAATACCAACCATCTGTTTTTAAAGCCATCCAGTCACCGTCTTCTGTGAAAAATTAATCAGTATTTGGTATATACCATTACAAAATTATATATTAGCATAATAAATATCCAACACGTGGATCCGGATTGAATAATGATGACGTTACTGATAAATTACACTAAATAAAATAAACTTCCTTTTATTGAAAATTCCGTACGTTGCAATACATCAATTGTACGAAATACATATATTTATTTCATGTTTTGATGAAAATTGCTCAGAAGTCGAGAATTTTTAACATATTTCCATTTTTCAAAAGATTTAAAATTCTTAAAATAAATATATATAAATAAAATAGATGATTAATAATATTATCCTCGGTTAAACATATTTCAAGTTTCGTCCGTTATAATTTATAATGTTCTTCATACATATCCTTTATACTCCATGAATATATACATACCCTTCCTTGATTATTTGTGTTTCTTCTTATAGGTTTTATGGTGTGGCAATTGCTACAGACTATATTTCGTCATTCTTTAGCGAAAACAAAGTATAAACTGCTATAAAACTTGTAAAAACCACTAGTATCATAGATATAGCTTCCTGGATCCGTCTGATATTATTTTATCCTTTATAATTATACAAATTGTTTCAAAAAGAATATACGTTTTACAAAGTATTATTTTGTCCGAACTATCGATCGCTGCGCCTCGGCTCTGCTATTGGCGAAACGAATACATAGTCTAGTTTATTTAATGTTGTGTGACAAGCTCTGCGTCATGATGCTATTGACAATGATAACACTTTCGCACAACGCATCGTGTTCAGTGATGAAACGACTTTCCATGTTTGTAGTCTGGTAAACAAACACAATGTTCGAATTTGGGGTCTACAGAACCCACGTGCAGCCATGTACGAAATTCGCCTAAAATCAATGTGTTTTGAGCGATATCCCGATCATCTGTTCTTCTTTGATGGAAACACGGTTAACGATCAGCAGTATCTCGCTTCTTTCGTTACTTTACAGAATTCTTTTCCTTTCATTCGAAGTAGTTTGTCCTTGGTTTTGGCGAAGCTTAGATATATCAAATTCTGCGTTACATATTTTTGATATTGGTGTTCTTCCAATATTTTTGGTGACACCTAAAGCCTGTGGCAGTTCTATTTTCACTGGTTGCGCCTCCGTGCTCTGTCATAATATTTTTGCTTCCCTGTTACTTTGTGGTATTCTTGTATAAATCTTTTTTTTTTGATAAGAACCATACAATTATATGGTAAAATGCGAATGTAATTTTCCTGCTCCTATAATTTATTATTATGCGAACATTTGTAATCCTTTTAAAAGCAAGCATTAAAGAGAGTGGTTGTACATTCGTGACCTACCATATTAGGGGTATAACAAACTCCTAACTTTACAGTTTAAGAATACGTATTCCTTTGTTTTGTTGTTCAACTTAATAAATTTTGTACGGCTATTTACAATAAGTTAATCATTTTGTCGTACCCTGTATTACCCTGTAACTAAACTACCCTGTAACTACACTAAATTGTTTTGAAAATTCTAATTTCACAAATCTATAAAATCGTCTGGAAACTTTTGTAAAAAATCATGACCAATATAATTAATCGATCTTGAAACTTATAAATATTAGCTTACAACTAAATTTTCATTTGAAACTTCTATCAAATGTTCAATTATCATTTTTATAGATGCAATTTTTAAATCCAATTAATCCAATTTAATGCAAGAATAATATCAACATCCCACCCAGTAAATTATCGGCATTCGCCCGGCTAATTTATGAAGATAATTGAACGCCATTTGTTTAAAGTGATGTAACTAATTCTACCGATCGTGGGCGGTATATTGCGGCCAAGCGGGGTGAATTTGACGAAAATGTTAAAGTATTTAAAATTCTACCCGATTCGTTTTGATTTTGGGCCGTGTGTACAAGTGAAAAATCGACGCGGATATTTCCGATTAATTTTCAAAACGCCATCCCGCCCGGTTAATTTGTATTGTCGGATCTCTCTCCTCAAAATAATTAATAGCGCGAACTGTTTGAATAAATGATTCATTTACGGGCTCGATTGTTCAAATATTTATGTTCGAACGAATAAAATATTATTAGCAATTGAAGTTTTCATTAATATGATTCATAATGTTAATAAAGGACACCTGCAAAATAAATTGAAATTAGTATCCGGAAATAATAATTAAATTCGTTAACGAACTAAATAAAATAACAATAATTTAAAGCAAAATCTAATTTCGGGCCGCGATAATATATATAATCCCCAACTAATAAAAACATTTCTTTCTTGTCAATATTGTTAGGCAAATGTTTTACATAGACCTCAACCGTGGATTATATTATATTAATATTATTAAACATACAGTGGCGGACAAAAGTTGAGCAACTTTACAAAATATAAGGGTTTACTATGAATAGCAAATCAAGGAAAGTGCATATGGGAGTATAGTATCAACTTGGTAATTTATAGTCTTAAAAAGAAAAAAATACATATTTAGTGTAACATACTCATTTAATTAACGTTGTTTGTACAATTTAGTATAAAACGAACAATTTACAAGTGACATAAGTTAGGTAATCTTAATTTTTTTTCTAACGAAAAATTCTAAATTTATTTACATAATATTAATATTTTGTAACATAGTCTTTATGTTTAATAATGGCTGCGCATTCTTCTTGCATGGATTCCATCAAATTGTACAGAATTTATAAATCAATTTGCTGCCACTCTGTTAATAATTCCCCAAGAAGTTCAATGGCATTTTTGTATCCTTTATTGTGCCTTCTATTTACAATATCCCACAAATTCTCAATAGGATTGAGATCGGGAGATTGACTTGACTAAGAAATAGTACTCATTTTGTCAGTTAGCCACTCTTTAACAATCCTAGCAGTATATTGAGGATCGTTATGCTGAAAATGCCATCGAAGACACATATTCCACTCAACGAATGACAACATTACGACGTCCAATATAGTTTCATATATAAATCGGTCCATAATACTATATATGCGAAGTAGAGAGCCCAACATATTACCAAAAAAGCATTCCCACACTACCATACTGCCGCTTTCGTGCTTTACAGTTTTGTGGCAATATCTTGGATTTACTAATTCCCCTGTGGGACGCCGTACATAACAAATTTCGTCAGTGCTACCACATATTAAATTTGTATTATGAAGATGACGGTTTTCCACTGTTTTACAGACCACTACACGTGCTTTTTCGCAAAATGTATTTTCGTAGCTCTCTGCTTTTGTGACAACAAAAGTTTTCGAACTGGTCGTCGACTACAAAATCTACTTTCTAAACGCCTTAAAAAGTAAACTTTGTCATATGGTACGTGTGCTTGCAGTGCTTTCTAGTGAAAATATTATTTCTTGAACACTTACTCCTCGATTTATTTTATACTGACGACGATTTAATTTATCATCTCTGTAATTTGGCCTTCGCGGCCGTCCAGTGGAAAATTTAATGGCCACTGGACCTTTGGCAACAAACAATTTTATTGTGTTTATAAATTAATATTCAATCTTATAGTATACTAGAAACTGAATCAGCATACAAGCATAAAATCTATAAATGGGGCTTATTGCTTACCTTTTGTCACAAAATTTTCGTCTTCATGTAAAACAATCATTTTATGCTTAGAAAATGCAGGTCTTCATATAAAATTTATAATGTTTGAAATGCAGGATAGCTCTCAATTATAGTTTGATATTTTCGTTAATTCTCTATAAAGATACTATTTTTGTAGAGTTGCTTAGCTTTTGCCTGCTACTATAGAAGGTACGAAGTCTAGAAACCTACGAAATATCACGTCAGTTGACATATAACTATATATTGGGGCCTATCGTGGAAACTTAATAGAATATTTATTCAAATGTAATGTGAAAACGATTCGAAATGATGCCAACAGCTCAGAAAGAAACTTATAAGTAAGCATATCTTCGTTCATGCAGAATTGGATGATCGAATGGACCTAGCTTGTTAGTGGTTGTCGATAAATTTAGAGAAAAGTTTGGGAAACCAACACCAACCATCAACGATGTGTTAGTTGTTGAAAAATTTAAATGCATATACACAATGAATGAAACAAAGATCATGCAAACGTCGAACAAGGTATTATTATTAAATCTCTTGCAAATAAATACGCAAGACCATTTTAAATTGTGAAAGACAGGTTAACCATTTAATACCTCCTTCGACTTTGGAAGCAATCAGAAATCTGAGGGTCCCAAACTAGGACTGTACGGAGAGCTCGAACCAAACGTGAAGGCTCATCACTATCTGTAGACAGTGATGAGTCGACTAGTTATCGCTTACTGCAATGCGGTTTAGCGTTATTATGATGACTTTCTTTAGATCCCAAAAAATTGAGAGCATGACTTTCGGCTTTGAATGCACTTCTTGAAATATTTGTACACGTGTGGAATTAGGACGATATTCCACTGCCGTTTGTTTTCAGGGTCATAATAATGTACCCAAGATTCGTCCAGTGGTGATGTTCTGGAGAAGATTATCTCTTACATCTGGTTAAGAAGTTCTTAGTAAATGGTTTTTTTTCAAGATATCCCTTAAATGTGGTGGATTCTGTAATGTCTAAACAATGTACTGGACTCTTTCTTGTTTAATGCCCAGTTGCATTCACTTGTCTTTCATTCTTCTCATACGACACTTATAATGATCAAATTGATCGCTTTTTGTCAAACACTTTCATTTCGCCTCTATGACAACGTTTTGCACGTCGAACCCACTGGTGAACATTCTTCACGTTAATACAATCATTGCCATAAACAGCTTTCAAACGCCTGTCAATTTCAATTGGTGTGCGACCTTCCACGTTAAAAATTCTAGCACCGATTGTAGCTTAGTACATCTCAAAAATCAAACTCATGACAAATGACAATGTTACTCAATGATGGTGTACAACAAAACTAAACTTTGCATGCTAAGACGAGATACTCGAAATAACTGTTTCCAAGTTAGAACTAGTGTCTATCCTCACTAATCACACAATGGCGTTGTTGGAGATCTTATATATTTGCTCTCGTATTTTATTTCCAGGGTCAATATAGTGGAGACATTCTTGTTCTTCAAAACCAAGGAGAGCAAAGTGCATTACTTCAACAAATAAAAATATGTCTAATTGTTCTGAAATATGAAAGATGTTTTACGCATAAACTTCCTGACAAAGTAAAACACGATGTAGTACCCAAAATTGCTAGAAATCCTGGTGAAAGCAGGCAAGCAAAGCAAGTGTAGAAAACAAAAATTTGCTTGTTTAAAATAATGCTTCTCCTCAAGTCGATGACTTCACTATGGCTAAAATTTAAGAATTGATGTACTATTCTTCTTCGCCTGTCTTATAATCTGAACATTGTTCTGCAAAATTTTCTTATTCTTTGGGCAATTAGAAGATTTTGTTTGAGAAAAATATTTAACTTCAATGAAAGTTTTTTTCGAGGAATACGGAATTCCTGAACAATGTCGTGTGATTTTAGTTTCGTTTATTATTTCCCACATAACTATTAAATTACAATTTAAATTTTAACTCTAGTATTCTAAAAGCTCAGAAGTGTATAGGTCAATTATAAAATGGAATACTTAAGATAAAGATAAATTGAGTATACTTTCATCGAACGGGAAACGCGGTTGTAATCGCACAACTGGTATATGTATATGCCAGAGTTTTGGGGTCACAAAGAAGCACAACTCGATAAATGACAAATGCCTTGATTTGCACCACAGAATTATTATTCGACTAAGTTAAAAATGAAAAAAATAGTTACTGTAACCATTCCCCTCACATTACCCTCCCACTGTATTTCCATTATAGTAGCAAGGTACAATTTCAATAAATTAAAGTATCAGCTTAATTCGGTAGTTGACTTTTACAAATATCGCGTTTATTTAATATCACTAGTTTCATTTGTAACTATTTTGTTCGTAGAATAATATCAGAGTCAAGTATAATGTTTCCTGCATGCCATTGTAAAGTCTAGTAGCATTGTCTGCGGAAAATAACGGCAAACAAAGTCGCGACGTGCATTATCTACTACGATATCATTTGGATCGTTTTTCGAGCACGTAGGTGCGCCATTTTTAAATTATTGCGATTACATTCGACCATCAAAGTTCGTAAAAAGAGCAACGGACAAACGAAAAGAGAAAAAAACGCAAGCGGAACGTAACTTTGAGGGGAGATTGAAATGATTTATTCCGTAGTGTATACCATCACGTATAGAGTACGGTGTACGAAAAACTATTATGGAATCCATCAAAAGAGCCAAGTAATTACTTGATGGCTTCAACGAGATTTTGCAGCATCCACTATAAAAACATCTGTCTATTCGAAAGTTCGTATACATCTAATCAAACATAAACCATCGACGGACATAACTGGAAACTCTGGTTTAGGGTAGTTAAAAAAAAAGATAAATTGAAAAATGACCGCCGACATCTGACTTTTCAATTTTGTGAATTTCAAATTTCCCGTGTAGCACCTTTGTAATTAAATTAATAGCTTCGAAATTATAAGTGGGCTTTTTTTGTGTATTGAACTGAAACTAACATTGGAGCTAATTAATTATGTATTTGCATGCATGCAAAACAAACATTTACATTTATTGTATAAAACGTTATTAATCAAGTTACTGTCGATCTATTTATGTTCTACATTTATTTATAGTTAATCAGCACCGTTTCGTCATCAAGTATTCCAGCCTAATTAACCTCACGTCTTGCCTAAATACATCTGCGAATTTCTGAATAACAATATACAAATGGATATTATTTACACATACCTTACCAATGCCTTGTATAATATTAATAATAGAATATTACTTAATAAATTGAAAGTCATAGGTTTCATTACTTATATCTCTTGTTACTCTCCTTCCAGATCTTCTTTTCTTGTGCTAGCCTTCATACTGGGTCACTTTTCTCTGCTGCATTGCCAACTTCTTACAAACACGATTCTCTTGGACTGCCTCTACTTTTTTCTTCCTTCTGATATGGCTTCAAGCATCCTCCGTATGAATTTTCTTTGGCATTCTGTATACATACTCTGGCTATCCAATTGCTTTTCTTCAAAAGCATCTTCTAGGGCTTTAATTTCTAACTGCTTCCTATGTGTTTCTTACATCTGTATTTCTGTATTACCGTAAAAATTTCTTCTATTCTACATTTTTTCGTTGTAGTCCATGCTTCATAGATATATATTAGTGTTGACCATTGCCGCATTTGCGCTTTCTAAAACTTTTCTTGCGAAAATATTTCTTTATTATATTAAAAATCTTTCACACTTTCTCCACCCTTTCGTCTATTTTCCTCATCATTTTTCCAATTTAATCTATTATAGTTCCTTGATTTGAAATTTTTACTTGTTATTAGTTCTTTCCATCTATTTTAATTTTATGTATTTCTTCTTCATTTGCTACTACTATTGTTTTTGACTTTTCTTTATTTATACGCATGTTTATTTATTAATTATGTATACCTACATTTTTCCTGCAACTCTTTCTTAATATAAAGCATTACGACTTATTTCGACCATTACTTTGTATTACCCCGAGCGTTCTACAAAGAACTAACTAACTAAGACGCTTATATTAATTTTTTTTAATAACTTATATAATGGAATTCGCCGTCAAGAATTATTGTTAATGCAGATAATTTAACACTTTTCTACCACGTGAGTGGAGCTGAGGACTATCATTTTTTTGCAAAATTGTAAAAATAAATTAGGCATTAACATCTTTACTCTGGTGCCTACCTTCTCCAAAACATTAAACACAATGTTTCCATCAAGCTTTTCAATGGCTATTTTTGATATTTCGAACTTCATTTTGGAGTTTATTATTGCACATATTCTCTTAGCCTTCTCCGAATCATAAACATCATAAATCAACTTTTTATCATTTATTGTCGCTATTTCGGATTTTAATTTACTCTAAATGTGCATCTAGCTATAATGGAACATTCAAAATCCCATAATTTTCAAAAGAACATGATTACGTAGATTTTAATATGTTTCTGTTTATTCATATTAGCCCATCATATAGTATTAATGCAGATGAAGCTAAATAACCTCACCAATACTCCTTTGTGTTTGAGTAAAAATTTTCAAACGGGAACGAAATATATCCATGATATTCGTTTCAGTTCACCGTTCAAAGCAATTGTGTAAGAACTCATATCCCTTACCGAAGAGCTGGTCTTCAACCACCAGCATTTAAAATAAGAAAATTAGTGGAGGCTTTCAGACACATACGTTCTAATATTTCTAACAGGTCTATGAGAAAGATGGTGACTCATTTTTCGATCGTATCGTAAGTGGGTATGAAATTTGGCTAAAATATGTGACTTGTGAAACTAAAAGCAGTCTATGATAATACACAAATTCTCCCGAAAAAACAAAGTAATTGAATATAATTTAGCACTTTTTCAAAACTAAACTAAAACATTCTAATTTTAACCGATTTTTACATCATATAGTGCTGAACATTTTTAAAGAATTTCTGGTCTCTGCGCGGGACTAGAACCTACGATCTCATTCTCTCCAGGGATGTATAATTAGACTACGGAGAAAATGAATTCAAGTCCTTCTAATAAGACATAAATTACAATTATGGAAACAAATTCTGTCTGTCTGTCTAAAGACAAATTCTAATTTTAACTGCTTTTTACAACGTATATGCACTGCAAACATTTTTGTGTCGGACTCGAGCCCGCGATCTCATTTTCGCCGGGAGTATGGCATCACCGTTAGACCATGAAGTGAATTCGAGTCATTCTAGTGTACCATAAATTGCATTATGGAAACAGTAATTGAATGAAAACCCATGCTGAGAACAGAAATTTTTTTAAAAATTTCTATAATAGATATACGATGTAAAAAGTGGTTAAAATTAGAATTTTTCGACCAAAGAAACGTTTGTCAGCAAGAAAGATCACGAAGACCATTTTTGGGAAAAAGATGTGTGTTTCTTATGAATTTCTTCGAACTTGATTCAACAATAAACTCTGGAACACATTGTGAAATATTGAAAAGTTAAGAAGAGCGATTCAAAATAAGCGTAGGGGAAAGTTTCAAGGTTTTGTGTTTTTTCATAACAACGCCTGCCGCACACATCTAATCGCACTAAATAACTTCAGGGTCATTTTGGATGGGATGTTTTTGTTGATTTGCTGTACAGTCCAGATCTTGCGTCGAGCAACTACCACCTGTTTCCAAGTACGAAGATCTGACTCGCAATGCTGCGCTTCGAGAATAACGCGAAACTGCAAGCAGTCTTAAATGAGTGGTTGAAGTCTCAGGCAGCAATATTCTGTGAGGATGGAATTTATAAACTTATATTGCATAATAAACTTGTATAATATACCACAATTTGAAAGGTGACTATATTGAAAATTAGTTTATATTGTGGCCTTCAAATTTGAATAATAATTTTTTTTTTCAAAACATACATATGTTATTTTTCATATAGCCCTCGTAATTAGACAGATTTATAAAGATGAAATGAGAAACATATTTCCCTTGGCATCTTATTCTTCATATTCAATGTGGATGGCTCTTTTTTTTTCTCTTCAACATGAAATATAAGTTTAGCGGATTCAATTGAAAATACTCGTATATTTAACATTTCGTCAGTGACCATTAAAATTTATTTTTGTCTTAATACTTTTTAATAATAAACATGAACTCAATTTTTCCCATAAAAGCAAGGAGAACATTTAAAAAATATGGTAAATTCCAAATTTTATTAGTGTCAATAGATGCTCGAAACCTATATATAAAATCTAAAATTCTGTATTTCTAAATATCAAATTTATTGATCTGAAACTGTAAGTATCGATTAGATCTTATTATATAACTTACTAATTTGACAAATAATATATGTGATTATTACTATAGTTCCTTGAAAATACTATTTTAAATTGAAATATAAAGTCCCCACATTTTTGTACTTCCACAGAAAGAGTTGTACAATTATGAATTGAAATAGTGCTCTCGTATGTCCATTAGTTATGCGATAACAACAGCATTTCCCGTGTAACATGTGTACATCTCCTGTCAGTGGGATGCATTTGCTATACATGTTGTATACAGAGAAGCGTTGTCGCGTTGTCTCCGCACTTTGTTTCGCATAATTTAAAAGTTTTCATTTTGTGCTTACCATATGGTACGCGCAAATTAAAAAAATAAATTCTTATTATACCGAGTTGCGCCGACGTTATTCTAGTATTTTACATTTTTGTTCTGTTTTATGTGCAATACACTATTGTATCGATTGTTCATTAAGGATAGGTGTACGCTAAATTGAAATTAAAATCCAACTTAAAACCATGTATTACCTTGCAGGAGATATATTATACGATAGCTTGCCTAAAACGCATAATAAATAAACGTATTTTTCCATAAGCTTTTAACATACTTTTTATATATAAATAATATAAATAAAAGATGTATACTGAATGCCTTAGACTGTAATCTTAGGACAAGACATTTATCAAGCAACACGAATAATAAGTAAGTGATCTCCATACCACATAGACAGCACATTTACAAATACAATGTTCTTTAAAGTTGACTGAAAGACAGTTTTGTAACATTCAGAAAATTAGAAAGAATTGTTTAGCGAAAGTAGTCAATTGAAACTGGTGTAGAAGGTTCAATATGATTGATAATTTGGCAAGAAGTGATTACTAGTATTATATTTTTATCATACAACACTGGAGTTATATTATAATTCTGACACTTTCTACAGCAACAGATAAAATTTGGATAATTTTAAACATCTGAATTGAATAGGAACAAATATTTTATTTAAAAATCTATGGGAAGAACAATAAAAATAGTCCAAATCAATGGATTAGGAAAGAATTAGAACAACAGAGGAGACAAAAAAAACTCCTCATGAAGAAGCGATAAGCGAATACTCAAGAACAATGCAAAATATAAACGGATTCTTTAAAAAATCTAGAGCTACTTACATATATTTGTAGCAAAATTAATGATAAATACATTAAAAATGAGTGTTCGGCGTACATTAAAATATGTGAAACTACAAACAACGACAGATACTCTCTTGAATAAATCTCTTCATTCAATGCCTAAACAGGTACACTACGTTCTGTGGTTGCTTATCCAGAAAATAATAGAAGAACAAGTGTAAAACTTACAGCAAAATGAAAACTTCATCATTAGATAAAATGTTTTAAAATCTTAAAGTATTATTTGAAACAATTTTAATAAATATTCTTTTAAATATGTTTAAATTTTTGATTCGTCAATGTGACCATCTTTAACTTTTTTATTGCCACGTACAATCTTGGCATTCTCTCTAATGATTCCACCAACGTATCCGGTTTTATCTTTGACCATGCATACTTTAATTGGGTCCACAGTGTTTTGTGGATGTTGGGACTGATTTTCTCACTTGTTTGGTAAATTTGTCTCATAATCGCTCTATAGAATCCATGTTAGGGCTCCGAGGAGGCCACTTTATATTAACAATTATTCCTTCCCGTTCTAATTCCTCTAAATACCCCCGACACAATTTAGACGTGTTTGGGATCGTTGTCTTGCTGGAACACAAATTTTCTCCAATTAGTCGTGTTTCTGAGGCAACGGCATTCTATTCCAAAATTTCTCTGTACCCTTATTTCCTTAGAATATCGTCTATTTTAATAAGATCGTTTACAGATGGCTTTAGTTAGTCTGCAATATTTCATATTTTAACAATATGAAAATATACACGTGGGTATATGCTTATAGCAGGTATTGTATTTAATATGACTTAGTATCTGAAGAACATTAATTGCAGAATAAAATAATCAACAACATATTGAGAATAGGCACAAGCAATTTTAAAACACAAGAGACTTCATGTTTACATTTATCAATCTTTTAAATTATTTCTAAAACATAAAAAAATAATAAGGCGAATATGTGGACAAATAAAAAAAACTTACTAAATAAATGTGTTTGCAGATATATATGTACATCAAAGTATTAGAGATATTTGGAGGGAACACGTGTAACACTTACATACAGCAAAAGCTACGCTTGGCATTTTATTTGCAAATTTAATAGAAACACTTGACAAGTTCTTATAAAATAAAAGACATTGTCTTATGAGCATGCGCACCGCGATGGGAAATTAATGAAAATTAACGTTTCCTGATATTCCGTCGTTATTATTAGTGCGCAACTAAGTTCTCGCTGCTTTTTTGATGAAAATGCAACTTTATTGTGAAAAAATGTTTACAAATGAATCATTCAAAATATTGCCCATCGCTAGCGACAACTTTTTCACATCATTCTGGCAGAGCTCGAATAACGTCACGGTAGAAGTGTTCGTCTTTTGAGGCTATCCACAAATCAAGCCATTTTGAGATGTCTTCATATGAGCGGAACTGCTGATTAGCCAGACCATGTGCCATCGAATGGAACAAGTAATAATCGGACGGTGCAATATCTGGGGAATATGGCAGGTGGGGTAGGACCTCCCATGGCCGCTTTTCGCGCAGTGCTCGGCTCAATCGCATCAATTGAGTTCGATAACGTTCCCCAGTGATGGTTTCGTTCGGTTTGAAGAGCTCATAATAAATAACACCACCCTGATCCTACCAAATACACAGTAAAACCTTCGCGGCGTGAATATTTTGCCGAACCGACGGCGTAGAAGCATGACCGGGCGTCCCCATGATTTTGTTCTCTTTGGGTTGCTGTAATGAATCCATTTTTCATCACCCGTAAATGCAGTGTACAAACGCGTCAATTATCTTTTTAGGTACTGAAAAACGTTTTGCATCTTTTTATCAAAGAAGAACAAAAAGAAACCACGAGTTAATGAATCAGGATTCTACGATTGTACATTTATATTCTATACTTAATACCTAGTGTTGATTTAAATTTATGAATTGATTTTTTTTCTCGCTTCTTCTTCTAATTCTATTCCTTATAAATTCCTTTGCTTTTCTTCAGTCTAAGACTTTTCTCTCTAAGTGTCCATTTCATTTTATGCACTTATTTTAAGCACAACGTTTTCAGTTAACCTCCCAGTTTGCATTCTACATAGATATCCAAACTAGAAACATCTCATAATGTTTCTCTTATTCTTCTACTTCAGCTTTCACTCTTCTTATTATTTCACTATTTTATTACACGCTTCTTGTCTTAAATACTCCATAATTTCACAAACTGTTTGAAGAATGGGTCCTGAAAGTAACATGTTACTGTCAATGGAATAGAAATCCGGAAATATAAAGCGAAGAGGTACCAAATCAAGGTGAGAGGGTGGAGTAGAGGAGTATATAAAGAGATTGGAATAATCATTTGGAATAAAATAACTAGCAATAGAAAGGAATAGAAAAGGTTAGCCGAAAAAATAATATCCATGCCTACATAACCAGTCGAATGATAAAAACTGATACGAAGATTTCTGTTTGTTGCAGGCAATTCATCAATGACTTCCTACAAAATAATTGTTATGTATCTACAAATTAGTATTAAAAACGACAATGGTCACACGACCAGTAATTGAGCAAATTGCTGCCATACATTTTTTTTAGAGGCACTGCGATAACGAACAAGTTTTTGGACAGGCTCATCTCAGAATACCCAAATATCTGACGCTTACTTTCGAGATTCCAAGAATCTAAGCCTTAGCACCAGTGGCGATAACGTAAATGTCAATTAAAGCAAACGGGTTGAATTTGTATTTGTTTTTTCTTTGATCTGTTTAGCAGTAGATTTTACCTTTCGATTAAATTTTATAGAATCCAACGAGACATCCTTGATATCATATCAAAGTTCATGTATAACTGAATCTAATGGTATGCCACATGCATCGTTCCTCTTACGGGATCGATACTGTTGCAATAGATTGACGGACGACTTTTCCGAAATTAATCACAGATTCCTTATTCCGCTCTTGAAGTCTACAAACCAAACCAGTTGGCAACGAGATCATTTTATTTTGCGTTCTCTCCAACAGCCAAATGGAGTCAATCAATGTAGTGCCGTTAAGGTAAAATGGTAGAAAATCATTTCTCGAAATTGTGCCATTTTGTGCGCAAAACTTCTTTAAAACAATGCACAAATAAAATTAATTGGCCTTCTTTAAATCTGTGTATGATTTTTCACCTACAAATGTCAAATTTTACGCAAATCATACTCTCATATTTCATTACTGGTTTCTAAAAACTTAGCAGCTTACGTACGAGTATTGAAATAACAAAATGTACATTGCATAATATTTAATACAAGGTTAACATTAAGAAAGAACATATTCACTACAAAATTTCGCTTATTATATCTGGTACGCTTTGTATGTACGTGTAGTGTACAGAATACTAATAGAATTCAGAGAACATCATGAGGCAACGTGACTAATGCATGAAGGGATCCAATAATTGATACGTCTTAATCAGATTAAGCGTTAATAAAATCAATACTCTATTAATAACATCACACTTCCTTGATTGTAATATATGATGAGGGTCTTCGTAATATTTGTGACTAACACATGTATGAATTTCATATGAACGAACACGTGCCATTGAAAGCGAATGAGGTTTCCATATTACATACGAAAATAATTTTTAGGGTGAGACGCCACATTTGCACAATAAAGTGTTTGCAATACACCTAACGCATACATTTACAAACATGAAAACATCTACTTTAATACAAGTTACACAATATGAACCGAAAATAGTAAAATCTATATGTAAATTATGGCTTATAATTGGCTTGTTTTGATTAAATTAAATTAAATACATACTCGCAGTAAGAAATCTATAGCAGTGTCTCTAGTTTTTTCGGTCTGCTTGTAGAAAATAGGAAACATATCATACATAGAGAAAGTGGAACAAAATTAATGTCTAGGCATAATATTCACATGTAAAGTAAATTAGGAAAATTAAAAACGTTTAGAGAAAGAAGTAAGGATGCAGGAATATTTTCAACAAAAGTGAGTTTGTATCTAACAATATTAAAGTCATGTAGACAGTGGAAAATAAGGATAGTTTTCTCCTTTTTTCCCACTGCCTGCGTTGCTTTAATATAGTTAGATACAAACTCACTTTTGCTGTTCTTGTTATATTTTGTATTTTTAGAATATATTCATATTTATTTAGAATACTGGAGATGTAGAAACGCAAAATATTAGAAAGGATTTTTAAAGGAATAAAAATTGGGAACAAATTAAGAAGAGGAACAAATAAAGAACATAGCGTGGTTGCCCAACACTAGATGGTTTATAAGAAAATTAATAGGAGGAGAAGGAAGGAAGAGAAGAAGATGATGAGTTAGGAAAGCTGGAGAAATAACGAAGAGTTGAGGAAAATAGGAAACGAGATTGTAAGAAAGAGGCGCTAGACCAAAAAAATGGAAAAAAAGAATAGAATAACTCGAAATCGAAAGTCAATAGGACTTTGAAATTGTAAGACTTACATCATCGAATATTTTAAAAATATTGCCTTTCTATGGTACTATGAGCAAAACCGGAAAAAATTCTGCAAAATAATATAAATATCTACATTAAAATCAAGTGTTACTTCCAAATCTGTGAGTAATTATGTATACGTCCATTAGCTTTTGTATGTTTCCCATTTTTTATTTTCCTTTGTAATTTATACGATTAAAAACTACAAATTTTTAAGTGTTCTTTGAGTAAATCTTTTATTTGGTCCCTTACTAATAAATTAACTTGTACAAAATTGAAGCATCTATTTGAAATAATTTAGAAAAAGTTCTGGCCTGTAGACTTTCGCCGTCGTTGTTCATAGCTTTTTCAGTTTATGGACTAGAACTCTGTGAGCACTGCCACTTCGCTTGTTGATGTTTTATTCACTCTTTTAAGCGATTACTGTTATTCCTAACATATCAGCTTGAATTGCAACCAAAAATGAAAAAGAAAACAGCAGCTTGTTTAGTTTTGCCAGTTGTACCAGATACTAATACTCGATTGCTATGAATTGCACTAGCTTCTTGGTCATCCTAGATTTATTTTATTAGAGTTCAGTGCACTCTCCAATTCTGGATTCCTCTCTCTATTTCCGGAATGAAATTTTTCAAAATGCCGCTGTATGTATTTTACCATACATGATCATATTTTGTTTATTTGACGAACTAGTTCTGAGTTTATATTCCAACAATAGTACAATTGTTGTTCTGATATTTTCAATTTCTAATGCTTAAATAACTGTTCTGGAGTGATAGAAATCGAAAAGTAAGACATGGAGGAAGTGGAAAATTTAAAATATCTAGGTTCAAGTATATTAAAGCTTCAAATGAATAATGAATAGCAAGTGTCAGTAGGAAAGCAAACTTAAGAGTATATAAAGCTACATAAAGACCGATGGTAGCACATACTACAGAAAATATGTTGTTTATCAAGCCGATATTAGAAATATCTGAAAATTTTTGAAAAGAAAATAAAAAGAAAGATACAAAAGTGATTCGATAACTGCATGGTCTAACAAAGAAAGCGCAAGTTTCTTTGGACAAAAAAAAACATTTTATTTTTCAAATTAGTCTCCTGTTCACCCAACACACTTATTCTAAGAATACTTCAAATTAGCAATGCCTCTATTGTAGTTCTATGAATCAGTCCTCAAAATATATGTACATTTGCAATAGCGATTACCCCGAAATTGAAGAATATCTTTACACCAAACCATCAATTTTGAAAGTAGATGATAATCGTTGAGTGCCAAATCCCAATTTATAAATTTGTCCTCAGCGATGGTAGACAGGTGGGCAGGTGCATTATCTGATGGAAAGACACTTTTTTTGGCTAAGTGAATCTGCATCTCTTTGATTTTGTCACTCGATTGTTGCAATATATTAGTATAGTATTCGCCATTTATTGTGCTTGCTATGATTGCTATTCCATATCTTAAGCGATAAACGTTTTTGGATGTCTACTGCAGGATTCGTCCTTTGTGCTCACATGATCACGTTTAAATTCGAAAATCTACTTTCTAACTATTGAAAACAAATCTGTCAAGCCTTTCAAATAAAAATACTCTATCACTGCTCGAAACTTGGTTCTTTCCAATGTTCCCACAATTCACCTGGCGTTCATTTTAACACACGTACAACCACAGACATTGACAGATCGCTCTATACTGTCATATTTAACCTAATGAAGGATGGTTCAACAAAATGACAAGGAAGATAACTACTATATCAAGTCATGTAGTTATCGAACCATTCTCGTAAACGGAGATTAAAAATATATGAAGACGAATATAGAATACTCGCTAATAATAGCTGACAAAATATTAAATAAAGAGGATATAGTTAGAGTGATAAAAACAAATAAAAGAGGATGGTATGGCAATAAATGGGAATCAAATTTGTTATTAAAGGGAGAGAAAATTGAAAATCTCAAGTAAGACCAAAGGGAGACTAAAATTAAGATATATGGGCCAAGTGATTAGAGGTATACAAAGAATGAGAGTTATAGGATGGAAGCAAAATATGAAAAATGGAAGATAATGGAGAAGAATAGTGAACGAAGCATTGACGCATAATAAAGAGCACATTAGGTGGCGTCAATTCCAAAAGAAATGTATAGCCTTGTAATAATAATAATAATAACCTAGTTTAAAATGTGAACGACGTTAGAATACTAACACATCTTCGCTCTTTGCTTGGTGGTTTTTCCTATTTGTGCCTAACAACTCTTCATGCATTGGACAATTAATTTGTAAACGTAAACTTCTTCTCAATTCCTTTAAGATAATTTGTTTTTGATTTCAGTATTGCTATTGTACTAAATCTACTGGTAAGAGATATAAATGTCTAATACATTTGCAGTATATTAAAAGCCAATTTTCCGTAAGCTAAAACTTCCAGCAGTCATTACCTTTTGTATTCAATTTTATTTTTGAATATATATATATTTAGGATAACTTAAGAGACCGGTTTTTTTATTAAGCCCTTTCTTCATTGATCAACAACAGACTATGTTCATGAGTTTCTGTTACATAAAAATACAAATAAATGCATGTGGGAGAAATACTAAAACCACTCTTTTAGGACCTACGATTCCCTACCGTATTGGTCCAAATCTAAAAGTAAATGGTGTATTACAAATTCAGTGATGAATTTGCTACCGACAATGGCTCAGTGAGTGGCACCGTGCGCTGACATTACATAATAAATTCGACACTTATTACATATATAAATATATATGTGCACATGTATATGCTACCCCCTTTTCTATTCGAACATTGTTTCCCATAATTCTTTTGTAGTAACTTTTTTTTCTGTGCGGATACGTTAGAGTTTCATACATTAGATAAAATCGTACATGCGTATATCGTTCAGACGGGTGTTACTTTCCATCAACACAGTGATCTACAAATAAATTAAGGGTATTCGTTTCAAACCTAATGCGACGTCTGTGCATATTTGCTTTTAGGAGAGGGAGAACAAGAACACCCGCCGCATGTGTGATCCGCAGTTGACAGATCGCCTGAGGGGTATGTTTTCCTAACTAATGACTAATTGCTTCTATTTTCGATTTTGAAGTTAATAAATCCGACCGCGTTCGAAACTAAGATTGAGAGCGAGACAGTAAGAAATACACTTAAGATCTAATTCACGTTTATTAATCGAAAAGGACTGTCATTAGAAACGACGGTCGAAAAGAGTGAGCTTCTATTTTTAACGGTTCATTTGTATTTTCTTGACATTAATGATCTGAAAACTGAAATAAAAGCCTTCGCGTTGATTTTTTACAAGCAAAACTCTAGTATTCGTATTTTATTTCCAACCTCATTAATATAATTGGAAGCTTTTTTTTGTTTTCCAAGTTTCTTATTTAAAACTCTATAATGTCATTCTCTAACGAAAAACTAGAATTATTGGTTTAATTGAAGTAACCGGAATACGATTTAATTTCTACGAAACTATTATTTTAGACTTCATTTGCAATACTTATCGCAGGAGAATTTCAGTCGACATTAAGCTACGGAACGATTTTATTTAGTAATCGGCAATTTTTATAAGCTGAATATCAAGGATTTTTAAAAGTCTATTTAATAATAATAATTTAATCTTTACTATCCAACAGGAACACAATTATAGAACACAATTTGTTCATGAATGAATAAAATTATTTTTTATTTATTAAATTAAATAAATTGTACATAATTAAAATAGATTTCTATAAACAAAAATTGGGCATACAAATTAACTCAAATACTTAAAGCTTGTAAAAAAAGTCAACTCAAGAAAAAACAAATAACAATCAAAAGTTTAAGTTAGAGAAAAAATGTTTTTAAAATACTTATTTACATCTACACATAATTGACACTGTAACACATTAGTTTTGATGATCTGCACGGTAAACTTCACAGCTATGAGATACTATAGGAGGAATATCTATTGAAATTTTTCGAAGTAAGTTGTTAAGGATTTATTTTACATTTCGTTCATATTTTATTGACTATTACTATATATTGTTATACAAAAATGTAGGTTGTACATATATTAAAATTAAATAATTTTCAATTCTTACCCATTTTCACCATTTTACACCATCCATGGATGTACATTTCATTGAAATTATTTTTACATCGACTATGGATCGTTATTTTTATATATTTGCATTAGTACGTATTATTTCAACATTAATATTTAATCTCGGAAAAGGACATGATGCGTCATCTGCATTATACATATTAAAATCTCATATGTATTCATTTGCAATGTCCTGTTCATATCATTTTTGCTCACAATCTGGGGGTTAACCGTTTATAAGTATTCGAACCACGTGGATTTTCTATCTGCTGTGAATATACATTCAGTTTTTGCGTATTCTCAAAAAAGAAAAGAAGTGGACGCGGATTGAGCGTTGTTTTTAATTAAGAAAAAGTTTTCTTGCGACACCATGTCGAACTACATGTCAATCGATGATTTAACGACCTAGTTATAAGATATATTTTAGATGATAAATTTGGCTGCGTGCATTGGCGTGGATAGGGACAACCATTTTGGTTTTTGGTAGTTGGAAATTCCATAAAAGGGAATTGATGCATAGACTAAGCACTCCTCTATCTTGTTGAGGTAGGAATAGTGAGTCTTTATATTACTTGTCTTTAATTTAAGTTTCGTCTTATATGTTACGTGTAGGGTTCTTGTTAGCGGTGTGTATTTTTTGAGGCAATAACTTGTGCCTTAGAATGCCATCATCAAGTGATTTGCTGAGAAGAACATACAGCATTCTCGGTGAATGGGAAAAGAAATCGTATCGGGCAGATGGGAAACCACTTTAACGGCGGAATCCTATTTCGTGTAAATCTTGACTTGTATAAGGTAACAATCTTTTATTTTTATGTAAACAAGGAATCAGAAACATTAATACAATGTGAATTTTCCCATCAGCATATATTAAACTGAAGGTAGTTTTATATAATAATGTCTGAATTTATTTGACAAATTTCGTATCAAAGTATTATTCAACTGCTGATTTAACAGTACAGGGCCGTACTCAGCATCAGATTATATCAGTGAACTGAAACTAAGTGGATAAATCAAAGAAATTAATAGATTTGATCTTTGTTAATTAAATATCACTAAAATTATATAACTTTTCCTTCGTTTTCATTTTTTTGGTATTGTTAATGAAACTTTAATATAACATTTGAATTTGTGACACCTATACAACTTATGTGAACCAGTATACGTATATTTCTGTATTTTTTCTACACTAAAAATGAAACATTTTATATTCTTAACAAAACTTGTCCAAACAAATGCAACAATGTGTTCACAAATATCCTGGAACGAAAAACTTATGTCAAATCGAGTTTTTTGCTTTATTATCATATTCGTTAATTGTTGAATAATGTATAAATGCCACTTCATTAATTCCATAAAACTTATCATTTAGTGGGAACATATCAACCATACATATTCTTTTAAGATCGTGTTGCACTAATATAATAACAATAATGATAATAAATCATTAATCAGTTTATTTAGAGAATCTGATGAAGCTACTGTGTGGTGAAACAACTACATTAATTAAAATAAAAATAAAATTGGTGAAAGTTATGACTCTGTGTATTTATTAACTTGGCCATGAATTTTCATCAAGTAAAAGCTGAATCAATCCAATAATAATAAAACATGCTTTCATTTCTCAAAAGCTTAACATCACTTACAAAGGACGTTGGTAGGCCGTAAGTTATTATGCCCAGAAGCACAATGCTCCAGTGACACGAATCGCCTTTTATATATTTCCTTTCCAAGCTAGCGGACCTTCAATTTCAGTGTACTTGTGAGAAGATCAACTGGACCACTGAGGATGTTCCTCGAAGGGATGGATGAAACGTCAACAAGTGCAGCAGCAGTGTTAAAGACGTAATTTCATCTCGAAAATTTTGAAGAAGCTATGGACAATAACCGCGAAATCCAGTAATCAAAAAGGGAAAAACCCTTAATACTGTAATTAAGCACAGTGTTCTTTACATAAAGACCATTCAAACACAGAATACTTTAACGTTACACAAAGACTACGCGAGCACTGTGTTTATGTGCTTTTCTTCTAAAGTGTTTTGTGGTTTATTCTGTGTAGCTTTACTGTGGGCCCATGTGAGACAGATATGCTTAATTTTTGTCAATTCGTTATCAAACTAGTTGTCGAAATATGTAATCCAGAATGCAAATATTAATGTGGTAAGGGATTTTTTCCTTTCTGATTATTCACTTAGCCACAGTCTTCGATAAATTTTATTTTCTACGAGGCAGATTAATTAATTAGTTATGTTGCCACATGTGTAACTTATGTAAATTAACTTACGTTTGTTCTGTAAATGAATTTTATAGGACAATAAAACTACGGTTATTATTGCTGTTAAAAACATTAAAATATTAAAGAATTCCTTAAAACTTAATTAGTATTAAATACTTACATACCTTACTTTCTTGATATCGAAACGCTATGCAAATCTGTCAGACTGTATTAAATTCTACTTATGACATATCATTTTTTTTTCTCTCTAACTGATTTGTCGACAGCAAATGAAAAGAGAGTTTCGCGATTTTGACAGTGTATTCGGTTTCTTTTTACCATTTTCTCTCATTCTTGCGCCCTTCCTCTCATATATTTTTTTTCGCTTCGCGGCATCTTAATCTCTGAAACAAAGGCGTGTTCATGCACATTACGTTTTCAAAGTATTTGAGAGATATTTACATAAATCTATATTTTTCGAATGGGTATTTTAGGGTCCATATTTTATCATTTGAACGGTGGAAATTTTTCACGATGCCATGAGGAATTTGTAGGAGAGAATTTTAAAATGCAACCAATTCGTAAAATCTACAAATATGGAAATTTACGAAATTTATCAATTGTATAAAAATACATTATGGGAAGTTCTATCATCGGAAGAGGCACTTCAACCTGACAGCCAACAATTGAAACAATAAATTTCTTGTTTTTTTTCTTGCCTCAGCTCGTAAACACGAAAATATTTCAGTATTTCTTCAAAAATTATTACTTATTGAACTTATTTACTTTGTCCATTTAACAAATACTGTCCCTGCATTTATTTAATATTGAAATCATAATTAGAAGTATGTAAATTACTTGATAAATTATAATTATACAAATATACATGATAAGAATTTACATAAATCATATTATCACTATTAATAATAATAGTAATAATAACAATAATCTTATTAATTATATGTAATTACAAAATAAACTAATACTAGTAGTAATATGTAAGACAAGAATGACAGTTATAATTAATGATGCTAATTTCGATGTGCGTTCCACTGACATACCAGGTCAGGGTGCATCTATCTACCTCCCAATCTGCAGTTTCGACAATTTCGTCTGCGATATTACATATTAATATGTACATTGAGAGTTGTAGGGCATAGAGAACGGACGCGTGTTATGGACGACGAAAAGTTACCAACTTGATCTCGATCCAGACGTATGCGCCACTTTATGCTTTAACAAATACTAGGGTATATATTTAAGACAGTGTAGCGACAGGGTTTAAGTTACAATATTAGTAGCCATCAACTAGGATTTCTGTACAATTAAAAGCAATAGTGAATAAAGATAAGATAACGATAAAAGAAAAGGGAAGTACTACTCAGTATCAGTGCAACAAACAGTAGCAGTAGTTGAGCCCTCAAGATGTCCCATAGGAGTGGGTTCGAAACTTCGGCAGTTATACCAATGACGCGGTTCCAGCGCGGAAGCCCAGAAGAAGATAGTATGGACCACGACCGCGGAAGCCTACGCACTAGATCAAGTGATAGAGTTTTTTGAGTTATTTTTTTTACCACTCAGTTTTACATCCCACGTTCTAGGCATTTGTGCACCTACGCATAAATCCATAGAATTGTTAATACATATTTTTAAAGACTTTAGTGGTATTGGAGTATGTACATCTATTGATTATGCTTTCGTTGTCAGTTAATAGCAATATTCTGACATTGCAAAGTCAGCATGTTCCAATTTTCGTAACGATTTCCCAAATGTTATTCTTGGTAGATATATGAAACATTTCCACACATTGCAGCCAATAAACCTGAGTTACTCTCCAATCATGGAATATGATCTCTCAAGGACAAAAAAAAATTGAAATTGCGCAAAATAAAATTCTATTGTAATTTATTTCTGGGTACAGCCGACAGTGAGTTTCTTCTGTTACGAGTAGTTTTTCGACTTTTGAGGATATCTGCTACGCAGTTGCACCTTCCATTTTTGGGCGGTTAAGGTTAATTTTATAAAGGGCGTCGATATCACTAATGTGTTTCAATGCTAATAAATTTATAGTAAATATTTTTCTTCGAGTTTAGATAATATTATTGATTAATTTTTTACTTATTTGAAGTAAATTTATTCATGTTTTCTGTGTTATATAATAATTATAATTCACTTATCGTTTGTATATATTTTACATTGTTATCCTATAATGGAGAACATCCTGTTAATCACGAAAGATTTATTGTTATTATTATTATATCAACTATTTGATTTACTCAAATTTGTTGATCATCTCTTCATTCGTGTTAGCCATTTTGTATCTCTTCCCTTAATTCTCCATCAGTTGATACCATATATTTAGGTTCTCTCCTCGTTATTATAATAGTTTTCTCTTGTTTACTTCCTTTATTTTCTTTGTAGCTTTCTTTAATTCTTCCCTATTCATTGCTAAAACCACATGTTATCCGCAAATGCAACGATTTGATGTTTCCGATAAATAAGTTGTGTTCTATTCATTCTAACTTTCGTTAACTTGAAATTTAGGAGATGTTCTTTTCATTTTCACCTTTCACATTTGTTCGCGGTCTCCTGTATTATTGCCAATATTATAGATCTTGTTTACGCTTATTTTGTCTAGTGTTTCGTGAATTTTTTCATTTTCACTCTACCATAGGCTTGTTAGAAACATAAATGATATTGGCTTCTTACGTAACTTTTCGCCTATGTTTCTCGAAGTTGATAAGTTTGGTTTTTGTACTTTATTCTGTCTGAACCCGCGTTTGTGCTCTACATTTACAACTTTCTTCTTCTTCACCAATTTGTTCTTTTATATTATAACACTGGGATAGTGCAGTGACATGAGCATTACACTTTGAACTAGTTATCTAGAAAAGTCAATGAATCGACTCACGTTCAAGACGGTGCGATTCTTAGAATTTCAGGAAGTGATTCGTATCTACCTCGATAATCATCAGAGTTATCAAAACGAATACTTTAAAAATCCCAGAAACACGCGCTTGCTCCAGTGGTCGTGAAGAAACTTACCACCCAGTCGAGCACTAACCGCAAGTAGAATATATACTCCAAATATTTTATACGGTAAATTTAAGAGATATTTCCCTGTAGTTGTGATATCCGCTTTTATCTCCTTTTCCATATATGGAGCAGATTATTGTTTCTTGCTGTTTTTTTTTTGGAAATTCTTCTTCCTACCATACTTTACACAAATATTTTCACGTTTGGTTAGCTCCGCCTTGTCTTATATATTCATTTTATATTATTTATTTTATTTATATTTTTAATTATTATCAATAAGTAGAAGTAAAAATAAACAGAAGCATTTAACAAAAAAAGTTTTTAGAATTTTTTGGACACCCTATGTTGTCATTTAGATTACCTCTTAAAACTATGTAGAACCCCAATTCCCAATTATTATTTTTAACAATTATTGCTGAATGAGGTATAGATTTGTACTATCCATATACTATCATGAGATATTACCTAATATACGAGAAACTGTAGCCACTATAAATAAGGTAAACAACTTGAGAAATCCATTCAGTACCGTGATTACATATGAATAGGCATTTCTCTAGAACCGTATATACTTAAAACATGTAAGACAAGAATAAAAAAGAACGCTTTATCTTTCACAAAGGAAGCTAATGAACTTCAATAGTATTTACATAAGTAAATTCACTCCTTTTTGATGTTTCACCCTTGGGTTCTTATTATACACGGGGGTTTATAGCTGTGACAAACCGTTTAAGGTTATAAGAAAGAAAAGAAAACTGAGAAAGGAACACACGCATACAATTTGTATGTAATCTTGCACGGACAAAGTTTAGAGAGTAAGATGTCTTTTAAAAATTTCATAGACGTTTATACGCATACATGTGCGTGCGCTTACTTTTATGTATCATATACATCAAGAGCATTCATTGAAAAACACAAATTGTGTTTAAAAGTTTCTTAAATTGTTGAAAGTTATCGTCCAAATTACCCAAGAAAATAAGGAGGATGTCTTATTTGCAATAGAAATTATTAGTTTGCCCAAACTTTAATTGCCAGAAGATTATTAATTTTGTTCCCGTTAAAAGTTCATCTTCATTCGAGAGCTCGTTACAATTATATCATCTTTGATAAATTTACTTAATTACCAGTTATAATAATATGCCACAGGTAACACTATTAACGTTCACAAACCTCTACTCTTCCGTGTTATTTCTTTGGATACTAAACTTTTTGAAACAATCATTCATTTAAAGTGAACTCAATAAATGTCAAAGCAGAAACTATACTGATTATAAGTGTGCTTCTCCTTTCCGCTAAGAAACAAAGTATTTGGATCCAAACGAAGATGAAATAACATCTGTGTAATAATTATTACTTCCAGTCAAATTCTTATGATCACTGTGATTAATTTTATAAAATATTGCAAAATTATCCACGCTGAATGCTATTGTAGCTTTTTTGAACATGAGGATGAACTAAAAGTCTAAAATTGAAATAAAGGAAAGATCTTTAAGATTTGAAATTGAGCTTATTTCTTAACATAGTCCCCTGTCACATCGATATATTTAAAATTAGTTGTCTGTGGAAAATTTTCAATCTGCAAGATATTTTTAGGCATGGGAAAAGTAAGCCGTTGGTGCTAAATTAGGCGAATACGACGGTTATAATATCAAATCAAATACCATTTCTTACCATAGCAATAACACATTTGTGAGCCTGTACATAGTCCTGTTGGAAAATGATATTTTCCTGGCCAAACTAGGACGAGTTTCATTAATTTTTTATTTTAATTTATCTGAAGCCCTTTTGCATCCAAAAAAAACTGAAAACCATTACTTTTCCTGCAGTTGCAACAGCTACCGTCTTCTTTGGGAGAATAGAATCACAGTGCTGCTACCGTTAAGTTGTTGTTAACTTCAGACGTAGCGATGAACCCAAGTCTCATTTGTGGTGACAAATCGACGCATAAAATCTCTTTTTTTCGAAAACACACACGGGAAATTTTCATTCGCACCAATTTTGACACTGTGCGATCACGATACTCACCTCGTGGTCAGTTTCTTTATAACCAACCCTTCATTCGAAATGGATGCGTAATATTTCTCGAAGATGTTTACAGAATCTGCCATCTCAGAGGTTTTCAAACGACGGTATTTTAACACCATATAGTTTAACAACAATTTTCGTATAACCGCAGATTTGGGACGGCCACTACGTGGCGCGTCTATAGCGGTTGCACGACCACATTTTAACTCACAGACCCATTTATTAACAATGAAAAATGAAAAAGTAAAGTTCCTCGGATCATTGTCCATCTCACTATAAATATTTGTTGCTGGTCGGTATTTCAAAAAAAAAAGTATTTATTGCACTATTTATAACACGATTCATCTGGTCAAAAACTCCAAGACATTCTTGATTAAGCAATCGTTACACAAAAGTAATAGACGTAGCTATCTGAAATTTCACAACTGATATTTATAGGGAAACAACTTTCCTCCTTTATAATAATGAAATTGAAAAACTACTGATCTGAAATTAACTTTAAATTGACTCCTAGAAAAATTTTAAATAGAACCGTTGTTTGTTAAAAACTATTTTTAAATTAGAAACATCTTTTCTCTCTTATTTAATTTACTAATTTTTAAATTATAAACGATAAATAAATATACACTGAAATTCCTCTCACATGAAATTAACTTTTTAACGCAAAGTTTCAGGTGCTAAATTACAACGAGAAGCAACTTGTTAACGTTTAAAATTTTATGGACGTAATAAACGGGACTTACATAAGCAATTTAACAGCCTGATACCAACGTTACCTTAAAGTGTAAGCCGGCATTGTTTGGGATTGAATTGGCGTTCCGCAGCGGTATGAGTAGTAACAATGAAGAGACCATTAAGGGCTGCAAGGAAGGGGATATAATATGACATGTGCGCCCCTTGGGGGTCTTGAAGATGCAACTCGAATGAATGAAATTGACAAGGGGCTCTCTTATGTACCCCACATAAAAAAATACATTTATTCAGAGAACACAGCAAAGAGAAAGGAACCTTACAAATTGAGATATATGTTTGTAGAGCATTGTTGTCGAGTTATTCCTTTTTAAAATAGTAAATTTCGATGTGGCATTACCTCCCTACGGCAAACAACTGTCGCGGTGTCCAAATTAAGAGGGTGGGTTTTCGTTGTCGCTTTTTATTTAGACGTTAACCCCACCAGTTTGTGCGGCGTTATACATGGGGTAATCATTAGTGTAAATGTTGTTTTGTTGATAATCAGATTAGGAAGTTCAGAAATACAAACACGGGCACGGCTTAAAATGACGCGATCGTTGTTTTTGTTTGCAGATGTAAAAGCCGATATTTTTAGAAACAAAAGAAAATATTTTTCCATGTCGCTTGTGTACTGTCGATTAATTAATTTGCATTAACTTTCGATGCATTCTTCCGATTTTATGTTATTAGTTACAGATAGCGAAGTACTGAAACTTTAACGAAATTAAGTTCCATGGTATTATGCATCATTAAACACAGTCATTTTAATTTGCAAATACATACTGTGTTCTAGATACTAGGAAAGTTTCGCGGTATAGATATTGTAAAAATTCTCTATGCAAAGTATAACATAAGAATTTGTTTATTAATAAGGAAGGAATAATGTAAGCTTACATCTAAGCTGCTGAATGATGTGGGTTTCCCTCATAATGTTGTGCAATTAATAACACCAAACCTTTACAAAAGATCTTGCTATGTGCACTATAATGATTTTAAATCTAATACCTTCACCGTCTCTTGCCAAAAGGATGAAATTTTGACTTTTTATTGTTTAATATGTACCTAAATGTTCTGCTTGAAAGTTTGGACAACAATGTTCAGGCTTATAGAGACGACATGAAAATCTACTACAATGTAGCCTCTGAGTTAGACTGCGTACTTTTGCAAAATAATTTGGATTAAATTAATCACTGGATAAGCCGAACAAAATACTCTTAAACTTGGACAAATGTGAAGTCATTACATAGTAAATACAAAAACCCCTACATATTACAGTATGTATTTTAGAATACATACATTCTATTAGAAATTCTGCTGCACAAATTTTAGGTTCCTTGATAGGGTGCTGCAGAACATTTAACTAACAATCAGGAAACCTTGAAAAACTTATATTATAACATCGTTCGTACTAATTTGGAATATATTTCTGTGGTTTGGTATCCGTATTGCGTATCTTAACAAGTGCTATTGGAAAGGATTCAGAAGATATTTTTAAAATACGTGACAATTTGAATTGAATTGACATGGTTTTATTTCTCTTATTGACTGTAGGTCCGAAGTAAGTAGCACTTCTGGTTTAAGTCCGTGAATAACTACATCGACGCTCCATCGAATTAATTTTATAATATCACCACTTGGAACAAGAACCATTAACAGTTTTGTTGTTTCGAGGTCGAGAACGAACATCTTATATAAAGTCGGTGTTATTTACATACGTGTAACCCATAACAAGTTCTTAATATCTTCAGGTGTCTTAGACATATTAATAGCTCCTGATCGATACTTACAAACTTTGTATGAAATGTTTTAACACAATTTGTACTAAAATAAATACTAGAGTCATCATAACAATAGACGCTTGCATCGTTTGGCATCGTAAAAACATATAACTAATACAAGTGAGTTTGACGATAGCCTCCAGTTCCAATAATATTTTCATTTTTGTGTTTCTTTGACAACTTTTTAAAGGGATGCTAGCCCGATTTTAGGATATTCTATGTCGAAGGTCGGTTGAGCGGGAATGTCTTACTTTTCATCTATTTAGAACGCCTTCTCTAAGTGATAAGAGCAGGTATCATATTTCTACTGCTTGCTTCTTGGCCATTTACGAGGGTAATTTGACAAGTAGTGAGAATGGAAAAGAAAAACGAATTTTTTAAATACGAAATAATTTTTATTTTTCAATATTTTCTCCTAAAAGACAAATACATTTATTCCAACGGTGCTCTAATGCGATTATGCCATTTCTAAAATGCGATTCCGGAAGGCTTGCAAAATACTCATTTACGAAGATGATAAGCTCGTCGTTAGACGAAAATTTCCTTCCACCTAGTGTCGTTTTCCATTTTGGAAAAAGGTGTAAATCGGAAGGGGCTAGATCCGGTGAATAAGGCGCATGCGATACTAATTGAAAATGCAACTCGTGGATTTTGGACATCGCAACTGTGCTGGTATGCGAGGGAGCGTCGTCTTGGTGAAACAGAATCTTTTTCTTTGCCAATCCTGGCCGTTTAGCACGAATCCCAACATTTAATTTTTGTTGAAGTCCTGCATAATATTTTCAGTTTATTGTGGCATTTATCTGAATGCAATCAATGAGCAAAATGCCCTTTGAATCCCAAAAAATTGATGCCATCACCTTGTTTGCCGATAAAGTGGTTTTCGCTTTCTTTGGAGGTGCAAAACCACGTTCTAACCATTGTTTCGACTGTTGTTTAGTTTCGGGTGTACTGTTAGTGTATCCAAGTTTCATCGCAAGTAACAAATCGCCTACAAAAATCAACCGGATTTCGCTTATAAAGGTCCAAACACTCATTGGAAATGCGCAAATGAGTGAACTTTTGATCAGTCGTAAGCAATCGCGGCACCCATCTTTCCGAAAGCTTGGAAAGGCCCAATTCTTTCGTTAAAATGCGGTGTACGCGTTCTGTTGGAATGTTTACCATGTCTGCTATCTCTCTCACTTTGAGTTGTCGATCTTGCGTAATAATATTATGGATTTTTATAATAATTTCCTAAGTCACGATTTTGGGTGCTCCAGAGCGCGCTTCATCAACACAGCTTGTTCTACCACGTTTAAGTTCATTTACTCAGCTACTTATTGTGAGGGATGATGGAGCAGATTCACCTAATGTTTCCTGTAACTCATCTTTTATTTCGATAGCTTTCATACCCTTAATTACGAAGTATTTAATCACCGCACGATGCACCGATTTATCTAAATATAGGAATGTAAACATATAAATAGGCAACCTAAATTACAGTGCATTTGTTTTACCAATTAGAGCGCCACCTATGTGTCATTCTCACTACTTGTCAAACTATCCTCGTATTACCTATTATTCTGCTAGGAAAACGCTAACTACGTGTTAATTACGTGTTCTTTTAGTGAACAAAATAAAACGTTATAAATGTTTTTCCAGTAAAACCAATATTCTTAAGATATTAAATTATTAAACCATCTCTTAACACCTGGTAGCATAATAAAAGATATTATCCATCAACACACATAATTGAAGTAAACTCGTTGTTTATGTAAATTCACAAATGTCTTATGCAAGAGAACCTTCTACGAGCAATTATATACATATATCTAACATCTAGGTGGCGTACTAGAATGTTTAGATCACTTGTATTTGTGTGAATAGCGCGAGGAACAATGCATATATGTAACGTGTAAGTGCACATAAAGGCATATTTATTTAACATGGGAGCGTTATTAACTCGAATGTTCGCACGATACAATTAATACTGGATAACTAGCAAGTATCGTAACAATATATCGTTGACCTGTTTCTCCAGGCTTTAACGGCTAATTTAAGATGAAATTTATTGACCAAAAATTTGTTTACACAGTAGCCTAGTTTGGTTTTAGAATATGCCTGAATATACATACATATACGGTGCATTCAATAAGTTTCACGACCAGTTCCTATGCATATATAAAAATACAATCTATATTTCGCCGTCGGAGCCACTTGAATCAGTCTCTTTCTCTAAATACTTTAAAAATTACGAAACGACAAATACTTACTTAAAAAGAATACATCTTAATCCTGTTATACTTCGCATATAAAGAGTGTTTCAAATTTCGCTGTTTGTTTAAACAATAAATAAGACACATCATTTGCATTCACTTTCAAAAGCTTTTTAATGGTAGTTGAAGTATCAGTTATGACATTTATATGCGAAAAATAATATCTGCCAAATGGCCTCCTCTTGCAGCTCCACAGACGTCTACTCCTTTGTTAAAATTTTCAATGACATTTTGACATCATTGAGGTTCTATCTCACCAATAACAAGAATAATTTCATCTTTAACGGTGTCAAATCACATGATCTTGGTGGCCAATTAACATCAACGTTTCCTAAGATTACATTTCCAGGAAATTTTTTTCTCAATAAATCAAATGATTGGTGTGCAAAGTGAAGTGTAGCGTCATCCTGTTGCAACCACATATCCTCTAGATAAATATTCATTAATTCAGGTCACAAAAGTTCGACGATATCGGTCACCATTGACAGTTACAGCTTCACCAGCAGCATTTTCAAAGAGGTAAGGTCCAATTACACCACCTGACCATAATGCATGCCAAACAGTAACTCATTTAGGATTTAGGATTATTAGGTTTTTGATGAATAATTCGTGGATTTTCCTCAACCCAGATACGGCAACTTTGTTTATTAACATATCCGTCAAATTCAAAATATGCCTCATCGGAAAACATTATTTCTTGAGAAAAATTAGCTTATTCATTGATGAAATTGACAAATGAAAGACGTTTTAAATGATCTAATGGCTTCAGTTTCTGCTTTATTTGAACCTTACATGCCTTCAGAGCTAAATCCTTGTGTAAAATAGGACATGTTGTTGATCCAGTAAGTCCAAGTTGTTCTAAACGTCGACTAAAGGACATTTCAGGATCTTCAGCAACACTTTTACGAACCAAACCAATATTTTCTTGTGAACGACCACTACGACTGTATTTTTCACTTTTTTGATCATCCACGGAACGGAAACTTTTTATTAATTCGACCAATAGTGCTTTCGGATGGACGATTATGTAAACCATAAAATTCACGTGATTTTCTAAAAACTCTTTTTTACAGAACGCTGATTTTCATAAAATAATTCAAAAATTTGAACGCGTTGTTGTACCGTATACGAAGCCATTTTTATAAATGTCATACATCACTCTTTTTAAATGCCCACATACCCAGATAAATTCAGTGCGTCATCTATATTTTATTTATTCTTAAGAAAAACCGCGCAATTTGGAACACCTTTATAATAATTTCTATATCATGTTTTTAAATTATTTATTTAATTTAATTACAATTCGATTTGAAATACCAAAATTATTATTATTAACACATCCTTTGTGTTGCCAGTATTCGGATAGGAAATCTTTTTGTATGTATTTACGTATTTACTGTCAGACTATTGTATTAAATCAACGGTCGTTATTGTCCTAGAACGAAGGTACTTACACATCTACGACAATTCTTAGAATATTCTCGGCAACCTTCTACTCACATTTAATATAATTTCTTTTTCCCTATTTTCTAAATACAATTATAAATTCAAACTTTAATCGTTTTGTTTGAATATTTACTACCTACTGTGTGATCCGTGATTCATCACAGAATGCGACTGAAGAACTAACAGCAGAAACAAGTATATAATATAAGGAAACATTTTTAAAACGTAATAATAATATAATTTTATGCCTAAGACTTTTCTCTATTTTCCAACAGAAAAATGTTGAAGCATCTTGACCCACGGTATGCACTTTTTTTCATTATTTCGGTTAAACGCCTTTTGTTCGTGCAGGTGGGCAACATTTTAATCCAGCAGAGTATGGTCGAGTTCGCAATGTCTGCACTATCTGATACCTTCATATTAAAGGGCTGCAGACGATGTAACAACTCTCTGATGGAAGCTTATCTATTCTGCAAAGCAATGTTAATAATTTTTATATCCTTCTCTTAGTTGGTTTTAAGTGACCGATGACAGTGTTGTCGACCGCTTGGTGTGTTATGAGCAATTTTATTTAGGTTAAATATTGCAATTCTTGCCAAACCAGTACCTAATAAAGTTTCAATTGTAATTTTTTCACCATTTGTAATATCTTTCGACTTTCCCATGGCGCATAATTCCGTTATAAAAATATAAATTAGGGCACCACCATTCTAACTATAAACACTAAACTAAAATCGGTAAATACTATATCACAAATACACTCTGATATTCTAACAATTCTGAACAAATTTTACTTGTATAAACGCATTATACTATCCCTTCCCATCCCTAGAATTTAGGGAGCGCAAGGAGCGGAGGTGAAGTTTAAAAATTCTATAAGGAATTAACGACATTTTATAAATGAAACAAATGGGTATACATGTATTGTACACTTCTATTACTCAACATAACTGACATCTGGGCCAATTTAATTACCAAATACTATATATTTGCTTATATCAAGATTTCTCTAAACGAAAAATATGCTTTCCTTATCAATTGATTGATAGTAATATTTCTAATGAAGCTGAAGATAAAATAAATGTGTGTCAATTAGATTTTTGTTTATCGACTTTTGTATGAAATCGTCTTTACTCTCTTTAGTTCCCTTCATTTTCTCCACTTACTAATATATAGTAGAAATTTTATTTGGGCGCAAATAAATAAACACTACTAATTCAAGTCAAACTCTGTTTCTTTACTGAAGATAATAACTTAGTTGCTAAAGTGTATATAAACGGGTAAGAATTCTTTCGTTTTTATTTTAACATATAAAGCCTGTTCTCACAACTGCAGCTAGTATTTGCAAGTTTTTATTTTGTTTACCTTTTTTTCGAGTAAAATAACACTCTATTTTCACATTATTATAAATCTCTTTAAAATAGGATTCGCATTACCGAAAGGATAAAGTGGAGGAAGACAAAAAAATAAAGTTCAAAAACTACGTTAAAGTATAATGTAATATCAACTTTATCTCAAGGTTTTCTCGACTTTAATCTTCCAAGGGCCCCGTACGAGAGAGATAAGCAAAAAGGTCAATCCAATTTACAGATAACCAAGACCTGGCTGAAGACAGCACGAATTAAATTAAATAGACTCGTTAAAACAAAAAAAAAGTATTACGCGCTATTGTTTAGCTAACGGGTGTCAATGTCAGGCGTAATCACTTCGGGTAAAGTTCCTCTAAACGCGTAGGATATAATAAAATATTACGACCAATAAATTTAATCAAGATTATTCAAATTCGTGAGTGTTTGCATGTACTGCATTATATAGTGGTTCGGTTAATTACAAAGTATATTTAGACTTATGTAATATTAAAAAATATGAAAATTTATTATTTAACTTTTTTTCATTTTATAAGAATTTATGTCCGGATTTCACGTCATTATAGAATTTCTCATTGTAACGACTTTGTCATAACAATTTTGTTCAAAATAGTACTAAATTTTTAATTGGTACAGGAAATATAGAATCAACTTATTCAACAATGGAATTTATTGGTTTTTATTTGACAAAAACTCGGAAAAACTAACTTCTATTCTTGTTGCTAATAATGCTATATACAACTTTCCTATAATCTATACTGACATTGACTGTTCTATGTTAGACCAATGTTCAGATGTTAACGTTGCTACTACTTACAAGAAGGATCTGGCGGAAAGTGTTATCAATATCTGTGAAAAACATTGGTATTATTTGCAAGTGTTTCCAAGTATTTGCAAGAAGCTATTCGAATTTTCAATATCAGCTGACGTTTAGTTTAACAGATACAGAATATTTAGTTATTTATTGAAAGTTGTAAATGAATAAAAGTGCTGTTCGTGCTGTAATTTTTAAGGACATGAATACGACCGAGATTTTGCCGGACATGCAGCAAACATTGGTCAACGATACTTTTTCGAAAGACTCAATTTGTCGCTGAGATGTTCGTTTTAAACTTGGGGATGTGAAGAACGTGCCAAGAGGTCAAAACCTGTTGTGTGGTGCCAGGTATCCACCTGGCAAAAAGCTTCTTGAATGCAGCTCAAAAACGTGAAATAGTTTTCCAGCCAAAATTTGAGGAACTTTAATATGAATCTAGTAGACTTTTGCATCGCTTTGTTATAATTGATGAAACTTGTTTCTACTACTATGTGCCAGAATTGAAGCGGTAATCACAGTAGTGTAGATGTCTACATTACTGTGATTACCGCGGCGGTCCACCGCCAAAAATGGTTCAGACATTTCCTTCGGCTGGAAAGGCCAAAATATTTTGTCATTCAAAGGGGACATTTGTTATCGACTACGTCCCAAAGGGCCAAACTATCAACGAGCTATATTAAGTAGCTTTTTAGACAAAGCGAAAGTAGTCATTACCGAAAAAAGACCCACAATGTCTCGAAAGAGAATGCTATTCCATCGTGACAATGGAAAGACTGTATGAATTACTATTCCAGGTTATGCGCCACCTACTAAAAGATCCTTTCGACTTCCACTTATTTCAAAAACATAAGCTATTTATAAGCTGACTCAGTACTAAACACATGTGAAAATACCATTCGCTTAAATCTATCTAAATTGTTTTCAAACTTTATATTATTAGGTAATTTATTAAAAAAGTTATGCTATTATATTGTACGCATTTGGTGAATTTTGATAATCTGCCTTTCTTTTGGAATATTATAATCATTTTTGTAATATATTTTTATATTGCCACTGCAGAATTCATTATTTTGAAAATTGAGAGGCATTCAAGTATATAGAAAACATATACAGTGAAGGTAAACAATTTACCCTTAATAAAGAAGGTAGAGATTTTCTCTTTTGCAGAATAAATACCCACACAGAAGCAGGAGAATCCTCTTTTGTCTCCACATTAGACTCCTATAATATAATTACTATTCTACGGCAAATATGGTGTACAGTTTTCAAAATTTTGAAATTAGTTTCTCTATGTATACTTTGTAGTCCAAAGTAGGATCTGTTCTTGCACATATTTATTTCTCATAATGATTCCATTCGTCATAAATAACTACTAGCATAATCTAGTAGTTATACTTTATTTGACGGTTTTATACATCAGGTAGGTGCTCTTATTGAAACGGTAATATAAAGCAATGAGGGCATATGTCCAGACGACACGTCCACCTTTCTTTTGATATGTTTGATACATCTGGCTTTTAATACTCTAGATCGTTCCTTAATTTTAGCAAATACTGGCAAAAGAAATCGTATGGTAACAGTTCACAAATTAAAAAACAAATCCATTTGACACTTCGCCCAGAATCTACGAGGGAGCGTTTTTATATTCGCGGAATGAGCGGGTTGTAGAGGGGTGAGTAGGCGCATTAGGGGCGTGGCCTGTGCAGCGACTCATGATTAGTATAAATACGAAGTTTCATTGTTATTAGACAGTTAGTCTTTGAGCTATCGTCAACCAAGTAACATAATCAGAAGTGAAAAGTGAAATATGGAAAAAATCGAATATCGTGCTGTTATAAAGTTCCTTACCAGGCAAGGAAAATCAGTCGCGACCGTAATGAATGAGATGTCATTGGCTTACGGCGACTCTTGTCCAGGAAAAACCATGGTGTACAAGTGGCATAGTTTATTTAAACAAGGAAGGAAATCCCTTGAAGACGACCCGAGGCCGGGCAGGAGCATTGAGGTGACCACACCAGCACTTATCCAAAAAGTTGAACAAATTGTACTCGAAGATGCTCGACTAAAGAAGAAACAACTCGCAGAAATGGTTGGAGTATCTGATACAACAATTTTTAAAATCCTACACGATCATCTCGGCATGTCTAGGGTCAGCGCAAGATGGGTGCCGAGAATGCTCACGCCGCCGCAAAAACAACAGCGCGTAGAGTGTTCGCGTGCATTTTTGGACCTCTGTAATGAAGACAAGGATGGTGTATTGAGTGGAATTGTTACTGGAGACGAAACTTGGGTTCATCATTATGAACCTGAGTCCAAACAAGACTCCATGCAGTGGCATAAAAAGGGCACGGCACCTCCCAAGAAATTTAAAGTGTCACAATCAGCTGGGAAACTCATGGCAACGGTATTTTGGGACTCGGAAGGAATATTGTTGATTGATTATAAAGATAAAGGTGTTTCTATAACCGGAGAATATTACGCTTCAATATTAGAGCGACTAAAAGAAGCCATTAAAGAGAAAAGATGGGGAAAATTGACAAAAGGTGTTCTGCTTTTGCACGACAACGCACCAGTCCACAAGAGCCGCGTTGCGTTAGCTGCCCTGCATAAGGTGGGCTTCGAAATTGTGAATCACCCACCCTACAGCCCAGACCTGGCCCCGAGTGATTATTACCTGTTTCCGAAAATGCAAAAAGAGGTGCGGGGTAAAAAATTTACTGCCGATGATGAAGTCAAGGAGGCAGTTTCAGCGTATTTTGCAGATAAAGAGAAATCATTTTTTTATGAGGGTATAAATAAATTAATTGAAAGATGTGAAAAATGTATCCGTCTTGCAGGTGAATATATTGAAAAAGAAAAATAATTTTGTTTTTTTATTTCCACCCCTTGTCCCCCATTCCGCGAATATAAAAACGCTCCCTCGTATGTGTGAGATCGACAACGTTTCAAACCACTTTCACTTAATGGTATAGACCGTGGAAGAAGTTCATTGAACGAATAGATCTATAATATTCCAAAATATCCTTATTGTCATATATGTTTATATATGACGAGATGGAATATTTACAAGAAATAGCCTTCTTATATATGGTAAACAAATAAAAATGCAGAGTAGTGCAAATACAATTTTAAACCACATCTTTGTCGCTGACGAACATGACAAGGGATTTTGAAATTGAACAAAACTGCTAAATATGTTACAGATTGTCTGAAAGCGACTTACCTAAGTAAAATATATGCGTACCCAACATATGATAACGACGTTTCAGCTAGCAAAGAATGGACTAAAGCAGTAACAAATAATTTTCAACTTTATGTGTTTCCTATGTTCTGCATTCAAGTTTGGGATAATTTAAAATCTAATCAATTTGTAACTAACTAGCTTCGATCAATGAATCATAGTTTATGAGAAAAAAATAGTTAATTTCAGATTCTTTAATATATTTTGTCTGAATTCATATAGACAATAGTTTCACTAATCTAGATTGTCCCTATGTGATTCCATGGAGAAATAGACCATTAAACAGATGTACGGATCTTGTTCAATTCCCAAAAGATATACAGAAGAAGTTTGTCAAGTTTACTTCTGACATTAGGAGAAGAAACACGATCTACTAACACTGCCGTGACATTAATTTATTAAAGTAGAAACTTACATATTTTTGGAATAATATTAAACAGATATTTAGAGATTCAAAACAAATGTCGTAAAAAATACTCTTGTTTGTAAGTTTCACATTAAAACTGTATTTCAATTTAGCGCATAAAAATAGATATGATGAAATTTCTTTGAGTTTAGTTGCTTTGCTGATAGTGACGTTCGTTGGTCATTTGTGTGTAGGTAGAATGTAAATTCAAATATGCAGAATTGTATTTGTCATTAAATTCTTCTATAGCAGATTAAATTAATTTCAATAAAAAGTAATAATTACTATCGTTTTTAATTTTATTATTAGTACAATGCTGTAAAATGAGCATAAATAATCATTAAAGATGCCAATATTGTACTATATGTCCAAGTGTACATACAAAAAGCTCCGCAAACATTCTCTATCCTCAGTTATGATTAGCTCGCCGATTGAAATATACGTGCCCGGCGCAGATGCGTAGTCTTCTATATAGACTGTTGTGCGTTGTATGTAATAATGTCACAGATATGCAGTTTAGGAAAACGGCAATTGCTAGATGCAATGAATAAGTTTTACCGAATTTAATTTACGATGGCTCAATATTAAGCATGTAGTTTGCAATGTGTAAAGTACAATTATAAAAAATGGCGTACTATCTAACGTTATGATACGTATAGTGAAGCCATATCAGCCGTCGTCTTCGATCATAGCTTCCATAAGAGTACAACTGTGTACAGCCGAAGTATATAATATAAAAGATGGTGTCAAACACATTGGAAAAATTTTAACTTTCAAGAAACCAACTTTTAATGTCTATGACTGATACTGCCACAACTATACGTTCTGTAGACCGATCTCATGTAGTAACATGTGACGTATAAAAACCATGCTTTACATTTTGTGGCAAAAGCTATTCGTCGATGTTATATAGAAGTAGTTGTATTAATTTTAAATACAAAGGCAGTATCTTGCAAGTCCCCTAAACGTACTCGAGAATTTCACAGACTGTATTCGCATGTTCCTGAACCACAAGAGCTGACTGTTATCTATTGGGCTTTAATATCATAAATATTTTAAGGATATAGAGAAAATAGTTTTATATTTCATCCGAAAGAAGTTTCAGCTATTAAGAAGAGCTAGACAAAATCGAGATAAGTTAAAACATATTTATAAACTATTCACGACTTCACTTACTTGGGACTAGTTGAGGGATTCGAAAAGTTAGAAAATCCCTCATTGTCCTTGTATTTTTCAAAAGTTTGAATGTATTTTAGACCAAAATCCGGACTTTAACATATTAACGCATGTTTGTGATGCTGTTTCTACAGATCTGTTAATTAGTTTCAAAGATTATTTAAATTGGAAACACATCTTAGCTTCGAATATTTAACAGATTCTATCCAGTTTGTGACTTCGTGGAAGACACTTGGAACGGTATGTGTATAACCACGTTTTATAAATTACTACTTACTATTCATTTTATTTTATGTACCTACTTACAAGCGTACGCCAATGATGCGCAGTTCATTTTCACTTCTTTAATAGTCGTTTAAGAACGACCATTGTAGAAGATCGTAACATCATTGGGAAAAGCGTTATATACATCATTTTACATATGGAAGGCAATGACAATCTTCTTCAATCTTTCCGTATATATGTTAATGTTGTTTTTTTTATACGAGCTCTCTAATTACTGCTGTACGTTCCTTAGAGAACTATTATTTTAGCATGAAGAGAACGATGAATTATTTTTTACTTTTCCTTTTCTGTAACGAAGTCACCACATTACCTAACAAATTAATCTTGCATGTTCCGACGTTCAAAAGTAAGTTTTTAAACTTGTTTAATTAAAGTAAGTCGAATACGTATTGCTGTCAACATTGAAGAGAATAATAAAACTTGAAAGCAGCCTTTTTTCTTCTTTTCAATATACATCTGACGAAATTAAGTTGCAGCAAGTTTTGCGGCTTCAGCATACCTAACTCATTGACTTAATGGAAAAACTTCGTCGTTATTAAAAGTTATCCCTTGCATATATACATTACCTATAGATCGCCGGTCCATAAACTGAATAATGTACTGCAACAGATTGTAATTGTACACTAGCGCATGGAACTAACAAAATGTAATATGATAAAACAGATTGAAGTTTTTAATATACGTCTTGGTTTATTTTATTTCGGAATTACAAGCGAGAATCCTAAGTAATTTTAAACTATTATGAAAGGAAAAAATTAAATATACGATTAGAAACACATTTTTCAAAGTTTGTGCTTTTTCTGAATGCTGATGTATTACACCGGGAGTCTCGTATTTTCTGAGATACTTTACTAGTAATAAAATCGCATCGAAATAATAGAAATAAGAACTTTTCCAGTAATTTATTATAACTACTAATTAATTATTTGGTACGTAGACTTCCGCGGTCGTGGTCCATGCTATCTGCTTCTGGGTTTCTGGGATGGAACCGCGTCACTATTATATCTGCACTGAAACTGTTTCAGTGCAGTAGTTCAGCCCTGGAAAACTGCGGCAAAATACCTGTACGAAAACAAATTCTGCACACGAACCGTACCGCCGAAAGCCAAAACGCACACTGTTCAAATTTCTGCTGATGATGACAACTTAGTTGTCGAAATACGGGTGTGACATTGTTTAATAAATACGTATACAGAATAACACTTAACCATACACGCCTGTCAGTTGTTAAATCAATGTTTTCAGTATGGAGACTGACATTGACACTGACATTAATTTAAAAAGCGCTAATCTGAAAACAAGTGAGAATTACACCACTTACTCAACGAATGTTGACAAATAATTTGTGTGGGGGATTTTATTATGACGCTGTCTTGGAAACTGGTAAAAATTGGATAAAAATATTTGAATTTTTTTATTATTTTTACGTGTAGAATACATTCTGGGAGTTCGGGAAGATACTCTCGACTCATTCTACATACGAGTTATGGCAATTAAATAACGAAACCACGCTCATTCCATCGAGCCGCTGCATCGGGTTGGAATATCAATGACCTTGATTCTTCCTAAGCAACAACCATTAGTTTCGTTTTTCTATCTACTTTAATTGTAGAGGACACTGTTATTTAGTAATGCCGTGGTAATTGTTAACATAAGAATCGACGAATTAACTTAAAATTCATGTCAAATTAAAAAATCGCCAACAAAACGTTTACAAATCCTACAGTTGTTGTTTGGTGATAATGTTATGTCACGAACGTGAGAAAAAAACACGAACAAGCAAGTCGAAATTGAAGTTATCATGACGGATTGGGTGCCTCACTGTCAAACCGTTAATCAGAAATACTACGAAAGAGTCCTAATCAATCTGAGGGAAAGAGTAAAGAAGAAAAGGCCGGATTTATGGAAGAAGGACTCTCGGATTCTGCACCAGGACAACGCACCAGCTCACAATGTCCTATCTTTGAAGCAGTTTTCAATGGATAAGCGCATTGATGTACTTGATCATCCTCCGTCTTCACCAGATCTCGCATCATGTGACTTCTACTTGTACCTAAAAGCGAAAAGTGTTTTATATTTTCCAATTTCGATTTAATTTTATTTTGAATACGTTCCCAAGAGGGTAGTAGAAAATTTTCTTAACAATCTCTCCAGTCATCCATGTTCTTTGGTTTGATACGTATTGCACAGGCACGGATTTAATATGTAGTTTATAGTCAATAACCAATATCTTTCATTTTACCAAACCCACCCATTGCAAGCGAATGAGCATGTCATCCTTTATTTACTTCGTTTGGTACCAAACAGCGAAAGAAAAGTTGTGTGTTAAAACATTTCCTTCTTTATATTATTCCGGCATACTTTAAGAAGAAGTATTTGTTATTCAGTTCTCTTCATCCAGTTTCTCCGCTGATTCTTTTACTGATAGTGTTATACTTTCGCTTAAATTTCTCCAACCATCCTGTGCTTACCTTGAAGTTTTAATCGCCTAATTTCGTAGCAAATTTCAAAATCTTTTGTTTAATTGCAGGCCCAGATACCAGCAAATTTGTTTATCTCTGTAACAATACTTGATCAGGCTTTTTAACTCTTTTTTGTTTTCTTTCCTTGAAGTACCACTTACTCCACCAATTTCAACTGAATTTACAATGCACCTCTTTTATCCAATATTGTTCATTATGTATTAACTGGCATCTAGTATTTTTCAGCAACTTCTGTTTTCCCATTCCATTTTCCACATCTTCTATTAATTTATACCTTTCATTAAGTGTTAAAATTTTTAATTGTCTTTTAGAAGCCATGTCCAGTTTCACATACAATTTCAAATAACAAGTTTTAGCATTCGAATGAATCATGAAACCACATCAAAATCTGATGCAAATATTAGCGAATTTTAATATGTATTGACCATTGGAGCGCGCGTCTATATTTATTTGTACGCAGCCGAAAATTGCTAGATTCACCAATTATATAAAGTTGTTTACCAAGGAATTCGACTTAGAGAAGGTTGGCATTAGTGAAGAACTTCGAAATACAGATGATTTCAAGTTAAAGGAGTTCGACTTATAGAAGTTGAGTTATATGTAAGTGATTTCAATATAAAAAGATACTTGTAAAAGTTCGACTGTTTTTCATTATTTTGTATTTTACCATTAACATATGGCTAGTACTTGGTATCCCACTGGTTTATCATATCGGGGGATTTCGAGTTCGAATCCTAAATCACTGTTCGGAAATTTCCTATTATTTAAGATAAATGCCGATGACCAAAAATGTTAAGCAGTTCCACAAGAATGAGCGTAATAGTAACCCAATATCTCCTTTAATAATTGATGTTAAACTGTTGTTGGATACTAAGGCGTGAAATATTATTATATCAAAGTATGTTCAACTCTATATTTAGTTCTATAAGCTTGAGCCCAAGTTCCACAGAATTATGTTGCTAAAAAACGAATTTTCTTTCCGATTCCAAGTAAAATGACACCTGCAAACCTTTTACTTAATTTATTTGTATACAGTCATCTATCAATACTCGAATTTAGAAATTTCGCCTCAGAGCAAAAATTACAGTACGTGAAACTGTTTTGCTTACACACTTTAAATTATAACATTGAATGCACAATTGAAGTCGAGATTTAAGTACGATTGTTGGAGTTGGCTTGATGCTATAAGGTACACTGTTATTTATCCGAAGCGCGGCGGTTTTCTCGAACTGACGTTGTAAAAGGTTAGGGTATGAGAGTTGAGGATAACAGGGATAATGGAGTGGGTGGTTGCACATAGCTTTCATTGCTGATGAGATTGTGATTGCGCCGCTTATCACTAGGCTGCATCTAGCCACCTATAATCATTGCTTCTCTTTTAATCATCCTGTCTCTTTCTCTCTTTCGAATATCCTAGACGAAACACACCTAACCAATAGTATGTGTTATCGTTGGCTATACTGCATCGAAACCGGTTTCGACAAGTCCCATTCAGATAATATAACTTTAAATTTCAGTGAATTTCGATTAGTAAAGATACATATATCAGTAAATTATTATAAACTTGATAATTTAGTCTTTCTGATCTTATATATATAGTAATGAAATTAAAATAATCTTTCCTTGTGTTTCTACGATACGTTTGCGAGGTAATCAATGAAAAGGTTTTCATTTAATCCCTTCTTTTCTTACAATTTTTCGACGAGTTCCAGTTGAAATGTAACATTGACATTCTTTTTCTTGAAAGTGGTGTAAAATTATCTTTTATCAATTGATTATAAAATTCTAAAACCTTAAATAAAAATCAACATTAGGCAGTTCCGTTATTTTGTCTTACTCATAACATTTTCTTTAAAAAGAATCTTTTTATTTTAAATAAGGAAAGTTACAGTCGACAACGCACTGACTTTGACGCGTATCGATTATTTAGAGCTCGTCAGGTAGATTTTGTTTTGTCGACTGCATATAGATCACCTAGTCGGTGTTAATACGAGTAACGAAAAAGGAAGAAATGTAGATAGTATACTTTCTTCTTTGGCACAGAAATGAAAGCTCTCTGAGAAGTGAAAGTACAGCGATGTCGCTTTAAATCACAATGGCTTGAACGTCTATTATCAATTTGATTAGAGAGACATATATAGTCCCTATTCGCATGGTACTTATCGCTAAATTTTATCTTTTCGAATAGATTCCATTTTACTCCAAAATGTAGCATGGTAGTATAGCATCCTTATTTCATCGTTTTTCGTTACTAAAATCTTTTTATACAGTATACATAAAAATCTAAACATGAAACACACTCCTTACTCCAATATGCCTTCTGCACCCTCCATTAATACAGTACTAATGCGATTCAAACAACGTATAATAACTCTTACAGATATTTCAATTTCTAGATATGGTAGCTATCCTGTAGTATATATAAATACAGTACTTTCTAATGCGTTACGCCTGACACCCTATATCGCTTCTTATAGAAAACATTACCACAAGCATTCTGGAGCATGCCACCTTTAAAGAATTTTGTAAACAGATAATACTGTGTGCAAGTTAGAATTAGGAGGAGAATTATTTATCAAATCTTAAAACTATGTTGTATTCTTCTGAGTTATGCGAAAGAGCATATTTTCCTAATTTATCGATTTATTCATTTGAAAATGCTCATCTTCAAACTTAGGGCTAAATGTTTATGGTACTCCAACAATGTAATTGGAAATCATATTACTTGAACAACGACTGGACGAACCGGTGGATAGTATTGAACCTGAAATTATTTTTGCAAATAAAATTGATATCTCGATATAAAAAGCAAAAAATCACATCGCCTGATTTAGGGATAGATCGCAATCTAATCATGACGTAGTAGCTGATATTTGTAAATTGTAGTCCAGATGGAAGATATTATTAAGTCTATGAACACACGCGACAATTTTACAGGCTAAACCGTTTGCAGCTTCAGCCTATGCTAGATCAAGAAGAAAAGGTGGCTAAATAAAAGAGCGAAAAAACATGCCGACGCTTCAAACATCTGTAAAGGCCATTACGAGCTTTACTAGGAAATCAAAGTTTATCGAACGCTGTACTTAATAAACTGAGACAAGACAATACAGTGTCATTGATTTGAGTGTCTGGACATACTAAAGATAAAACCGATAAACTGGTCAAAGAGTATCCAAAAGAAAACGTCATATATCCAAAACCTGAAAAACTGCTAAGAATTCCTCTAGAATGGAGATATGGTTATGCCTGAAAAGGGAACAGAAAAAGAAGTGGAAGTCCCTTGAAGATCAGTTCCATACTAAGCCGCTCAACACAAATAACTTAACCAGCAATACTGACAGGAAACTATGACTGTTACTTGTTTAATGACGATGCTGTTCCATCACACACACCACTCATACAACATAGTGTGGTCAGTGAACCATGGTACACGAATGAAAACGAAATGAAAATTATCTGAGAAGTGAAGAAAACTAGCCTGTAGATAATCTGAACTAATAAGAAACTTAAAAGGCTCGGACAAAAGAATTTCAGAGATTTGTTCAACCCTATGAGAGTAATCAAACGTCCTTAAGATAGGATAGTTACTTACATATACATATGTAGGATATGAAACTGATATAAAAAAAGTGATGAATGACGAAGCGGCGATATGACCATGATGCTCAGTTGCTTCAATTACTTTGCACCCAGTTCCAAAAACGGAAATGATTAAAAAAATACTTCTGCTCTCAACTCATATCAGGTGTAACCAACACAGAAATGTCATGACTGTAGGTAGTTAAATACACAAGGAATAAGAGTGGAGACCAAATTAAACTGGGAATTAGTATATTTTTACTATTTTTGTTTCTTTATTTTTCTAAACTTTCTTTTAACCCATTAGATGATATTCTTTTGGCATAATTATTTTGTCGCTTAGACTGTTTGATTAACAATCTTGCGCAATTTTCTCTGTCATACGGAAGCAGTTCTTTTTATAATTTTTTCATGTTTTGCATTAGTGGTTTCCATGCTGAATCCAAATTTTCCAGGTATTCCATTCAAACATTTTAATTAAAATATTAAGTAAATATCGTGTATGTGGGCCGCCCAGAAAGTGAGAACATTTTGAATTAGCGTGGTGCTCCTTCCCAGAGCACCAGTACACTTGCTTTAATGGTTCAGGTACACCGTTTTTTATAGTCAAGTAATTTTCATCTCTTCTCAAAACTGAAATTTTTTTAAAACATTAGTAACTTCGTAAATGATAATTGAAGGACGTCACTACCAATTGGCTCAATAACTCAGCAACAATTAAGTATGAAAAAGTCATTCGAGAACGTATTAGAGGTTTTGATAAGTATTTGAACTTCAACTATGATTATGTAAAGAAATAGCATAAGTATCAGAGTAGATGCGAAACAAATTTTGTTTCATTATCTCAACTAATAAATGAGAGACACACGTTCTTTACTTTTTAGACGATCTTTGTAGATAGAATACATGTTTAAGAGAACAACTGTAAAATGTGCATTACGGTCCTGCTGGGAATTACCGTCGTACACAGTAAAAAGTCTTTCTCTTTTTTGAAGTTCGTTATTACGTACATCGTCCATGCTACCTTTTTTTCGGTATGATCTCATGTTACCACCTCGATTAGAAAAATTTTTAATTTTTTGAAAGACTAAATCCTGTGCATGAAATATTTATATTAGTCATTATACTTGTAGTCTATTATATTTAAACTTTCTTAAGAAATAATATTTTATATATAAAAATATATCACAAAGGGTATATATGTATACAACATCGAAACTTGCCTTGAGCATTTGAACCACCACCCTCGACTACAAGAAAATATACTCAGTGTGCATAAAAGTATTCCTCTTTTTTCTAGGATAAATTATTTTTAAACATGGGAACGATTCAAACAGTCTAAGCGACAATCTTCACTGATAAAAAAGGGACTACACGGTCCTGCTAAGAGATAAAAGAACAAACTTATCTCGCCTCGGTTCTCGTTGGAAACTATAATACAATTTTTCTCAATTTCAGTTCTTCGAAAGTTCGATGCTGTTTGAAAGAAGGATCGTGGAGTTTTGTTTTTCGAACATAAAGATTTTAACATTACGTATGTCGTATAAACGTTAAAAAATATTTTTCATAAAAGCAAATTCGAAATAAAAAAAACTGAAAAGCAAATAGAGTATCTTAAGCAATTTATTATTTTATAGGTACTTATAATACTTCATGTAACCGACCGGTGTTATAGAATTGATAAATACGTATATACATACATATTTCTCTTTTGATTTACGAAAATATATTCTTATTGCAATTTGTATAAACGTGAATATAATGCAAAATGAATTCGTTTACTTATTACTATTCTTTAAAAGAAAAAGCAAACTTTCTTTCTGATATATCAATGACATTTTGACCATATTCTCATAAATTTTTAAATACTTCACAATGTTATCTGCATCTGGGTTTCCGGGCCGAAACCGCGTCACTATTATATCTGCCGACGTTTCGTACCCATTTGTATGGGACATCTTCAGGGCTGAACTACTGCAGTTTCAGTGTAGTAGTTCAGCCCTGAAGAAGTCCCATACAAATGGGAACGAAACGTTGGCAGATATAATAGTGACGGGGTTCCAGCCCGGAAACCCAGAAGCAGATAGCATGGACCACGACCGCGGAAGTCTACGTACCAAATTAAATTCACAATGTTATTATTGGAGCATACAAAACTAATCCAATGTTATTTATAATTCCCTACTAGTAATGGACCAACATTATTCATATGTTGATACCACTAATTATTTGAAACAAAGATTTGCATACCTGAGCATCACGCTAGCCATGATAACAACCCCTACAACTACTTCCAAGGTAATAAGAAGCTATTCACCCAGATACCTATATACGAGGAGAAGTAAGGTGAATATCAATGACGGCACTATAACATTTTAATCGGAAGTACCCGTTCCAATGCTGTGTTTAAGAAGTTAATAAGCAAGATGTAAGAAGTCGCATGTTAGTCATCTTCTCTGAGAGTCAAACAATTCTAAAGGAACCTGGTTCGTTGCAAGTGAATTCTAAATTATGTTCACATTCTGAATGAGCCCAATCTCAAGAAGGAGACAATAGATTGGGTCCCAAGGCACGAATACAATGAAAACACGAACACGTTTGACAAGTTTCGTCCTTGGCTTTCATAAAACCGTAGCCTCGTTAAGTCATTACAAAAGAACATATCAAAACAACCATAAAGAATTTTACTAAAAATAGGTCTTGTAAAAAGTGGAAAGACTGCCCAGGTTAGAACAGGTAAAACAATTTCTTAGAGGGTCGTCCAAGCTAATCATGGAAGTCAGTAGAAACAGACAGTCTATTACGATGATGGTGGATAGTGAAAACATGAAGACAATGAGATTTGGAAAGATCGCAAAGGAATAGCTATGTGACTATGAGTCCACCTAAAGTGGTTTAAATCAATTATAATAGCAAAGAACTATTTCTATAAATATTCTTAGCATGTACAACACATACTGTTCTCTGCGATCAAGAGGTAAAAATGTTGCGCCTTTAAATTTTTACTCAATAATATTACTTTTTAATTAAATAAAATGATTAATATATAAGCAGTTATCTGTTATATATAACATCCACACGTACCGTGTGCAAGTCTAATCTCTAAACCAATTCTGTCTGTCAACTAATTCACACGGCACATTCAAAATAAGTTCCCTGACGTACCACTCCCTTCCTCTCCCAGCCTTCCACTAACAATTAATTAACATCTTGTAATTGCTATTCAGACCGTAATTTTAATCTCAATCAATATCTAAATTGTAAAAAATTATTCCCAAATAGTGATACTAGATGCGACAAGCAAATACACTACAGATGTTATTAATGGAATGATTCTGCATATACAAGAATAGATTGGATTACTGCCGGCGAGATCCAGAAGATAGTACTACGCGTGCGTGCTAATAACTGGAAGGCGCTATTTTTCCGCTGCTATCGAATTTCCAAAAAGATTGTGGATAAACAAGTAGTCAATTTGTGCATTTTCTTAATCGTGAATAAAAATGAAATTTTGTCTAGTGGTAAAGTATTTCTTTTTAAAAGCTTAACTACTGCACTGAAACTGCAGTTTCAGTACAGTAGTTGAGCCCTGAAGATGTCCCATACAAATGGGTACGAAACGTCGGCAGATATACAAATGACGCGGTTCCAGCCCGGAAGCCTAAAAGCAGATAGCATGGATCACGACCGCGAAATTCTACGTACCAGATTCATTAGCGTACACTTGGAAAGTTATGTATTTTATTCCAATTATAATAAACTATAATAAATTATTATAAACTAATATTTGGTAGTTAATGAATTATTGTTGCTATCGTTAATGTTTCTACTAAATATGTATACTCTGAATAGACTTTCTACTTCATCTAAAGGCAATTAGCAGTATATTAAATTTTCAAATAATCCTCCATTTCGTGCTAAACAATATCTTAGTCTCTTATAGAAACTATTTCTAACGTTAGCGAGCGGCCTATCAGTTTTAAAGCATTCAGCAGCTACTGCTTCTTCAAAGAATTAATATCTAGATTGTTTTGTAAATTTTACCCTGAAGTTGACACGATGGGAAGAAGTCGCAAGGTGCCAAGTCAGGCGATCTTACTGGCCAATTTATAGCGCCACCTCTACCAAACCAACGACTTGGAAATGAATTATTTTGAAAATTTTTAACATCTAAACCAAAATGCATGAGACAGCGGTCATGTTGAAATCAGGTCTCCTGATCTTTTGCGAATTTTCCAATGTAGATCCTACGTTCGTTACTGCAACTGTCTTAGACAAACTAACTACAAACTTTTACAAATGCTGTCTAATTTTAAAATCAAAGGTAATCATATTTAAAAACTGCCAAATTTTAAATTAGTATTTTGAAAAGGGAATTGCACTTTTAGTCTCGTTGTTAGCGTGATTTGATTCGCAATCATTCTCCTTTTCTTTCATTACCTACACTGTCAGTAAAATTGGCGAACAACAATCGTCAAAAAAGTTTGGTACCATACTAGAATAATATGCTTGGCTTTGACAACGAACAGACGACATAATTTCATGTGTACTAGTTTTCCCTTCTAGCGTTTTTATGTTTTCTCTAGAATTATCTTACTGTGTTGTTATAATTACGGAAATTCGATATTTATGTTTACAAGATAAAATTATTAATACTAACAGTACTACTAGAGTAAATCATTGCACACGTTTGAAGTTCAATTATCGAAATTACTTCATTTCACGATCGCTAAATATACACTGCAAAATTCTTGCTACGCTACGTAGAAAAGTTCTCGGAAAACTAGTTTTTTTCCTATATTTGTGATCAGTTTCCTATTGAATGTCGTACTCTGTAATTAAAATAGTTAGAACATTGTGCTGGTGCATCTTTTTCCTTTCTTTTACTTACTTTTTCTGTTGAAATAGAGCAAGAAGAAAAACACAGAGTTTCGCTCACACACACTCTCATACACCCACAAATACACACTCATAATAGTTTGTCCCTTTCTCTTTTCCTTTTAACGGAAAAGTTAGCAAAAGGGCCACGGACGCACAATGGCGTTCATCTTAACTTAGGTATTTAATTGAAGTCAGTCCCATTCGATGAGACTTCTTATTGTTTATATTCCCTTTGTTTCTGACTTTCTGAACTTTAGAGAGAAAACCTTCCCTTTTAGTTTAGCCACACACACACACAAATACGAACGAAGAAGGAAATACATTACATGCGGGAGTTTCTGGCGTTGGATGCATTCCTCAACGTATCTCGGACGGAACTTGCTGTTCCCCCTAATTGCCTCATTTCTACAGATGGTCCAAGAGAGGAGATGTTCGTCTTTACGGATGAACTGTTTCACACAGAGGATAGCCGGGGCCGGACCGGTCACACAGTCGTGTGTTTTGATTTGTCGTTAGTGCATTCCCAACCGTGTGGGGGATGGTGACGCGTGATTTTTGCAAATATTAGCATAGCGCTGACCCTTCGTTAGTGACTTATTCAGAAAGCGGACGAAAATCGCAAGTATACACAAGGCGCAAACGAGATTTTCTTTGATTTCCTTTATGAGTAAAGCGAATTCCAGTAATATGCCCGACTAACTTGTTGAGAGTAATTAATTTATGTTTGAAAGAGAGATTATGCCATCATCTTTTTTATTATAGGAGCGTACGACTATCCTTTTTGTAGATAAATTTTAATGAGGACTGTGATTAATTGAATTAATCAAAAAAAAAGGTAAATAAAACCCCTTACCATATCAGTGTTCGTATTCCGTGCACGTATTTCGACAACTAAGTCAATAGCCGATTATTAGTCAGTGTCGCACTTGGTGTCTCAATGAAACTCCCGCAGAGTAACTCTTAAAACCAAACATACACAGTGTGTTTGATTATTAAAGGGGAAAGTTGTGCGGAGTTGTTCTGTACAACATCCAGGTACGGCACTGTGATTAAGTATCTGCTGAAGATGACAACTTAGTTATCTAAATACGTATACAGAATATAAACATTGATGTGGAAAGGGATTTTATTTACCTTTTTTGATTAATTCTTTTCGTCGTTGTATATAATAGTTGTCTAAAACCTCTATTTTGAAAATTATATTGCTTCATGCTCATTTTGTCACCTGTACAAATTTTGTGCACATCGCTGTATGTGGTAATGTAATAACTATTTGAAATTCATTCATCATCATCATGATCCTTACTTATAGATCCATTAAAATTTCTTAAACACATAATTTGTATCTAACGTTACGGTCCTGCATTATCGGATATCCGAAGGCTAGTAGCCTCTGTCATGCAATTAATTCATTAGATTTGACCTAAGTCATTCTTATTCTTTGTGATATCTACAGCGCCCTCTCGATAGTAATACTTTAAATCTGGTTATAGATAGGGCAAAGGAATAATGGTTCGTTTTATGATACCGGAAACATGGGATTCCATCAGACATATGTTTTGGGAAGTTCTAGAATATTCAGACACTTCTATGTGAGTTATCATCGTGTGAATATCTTTTGGTCAGCAGCATTTGTTTTTTGGTGGAAAAATTTTAGCGCACGAGAAGAAAATGTCTTTTCTTCAACTATTATTAGATTATTTTTCAAGATATAATTCGTCGTATATTATTTTGTATTTTTTGGGAATTTGTTGTTTATTTTATTTTACTATTTGCTATGGTATTCCTTTGGAATTTTATGGTCTTTTCGACATCTAAGGTTTCTTTTAGAAGTTGGGTTATCACAGTAACATATTAATTACCACATTACACAGCAGGTGATTTCAGCAGCTGTCTTCGCATTTCTGGACTACAAACGATTAAACCTAATCCTGCATCCATCTAGGGATACATGGTAATTCCTAAATCACCACACTAGCCTATCTGGCCAAGCAGTGACCTGGCCACCCCCAAAAGACGTGGCTAGACAACTCAATTCATTGAAAACATGTCCTTCCAGCAGTATGATGTTTTGGATTATCTTCCAAAACCGTTTCTAACATAACGGGCGAGATAAAATATTAAAATAATTTTATACGTTCGAAGCAGTACCACTTGTCGATAGATAATCCTTAAAAATAATCCTCTCGCATCCCAGATTGTAGTAAAAATTACATGTACCTTAAGCAGTCTCTATTTCAGTCCCAACAGTCTTAATACCCAGCGGGTTGAACCTTAGTCACTCCCAATCTTTCGTGTAAAGTCTCATGAACTTGCCGTGTACCTGTTCCTACACTAACGCTAATTTCAAATCATTTATCTGTCATCTTTAAGTAGGTTTTCCACCGCAGCACTGTTTCTTTCACGTCCAGTAATATTTTGCTAGCTTTAAAACGTTTTACGTGGATGTTCTTTGCGTTGTTGTTTCTCACTCTAAGGAAATATATATTTTAGTACGACAAAATCGACCTACTAGTATTGCTCATTTAAGTTATTGATTACACACCAATCATTAGATTAGTATTACAGATGACCTATATAAGTATTAGCATTGTTCATTAAAGATCTTGATTATATGCTAGTAATTAGATTAGTATTTCTGGGGGTTTGTATACCAGAGTTTCTTATTTTGTCATTGATTCATGATAATAAGTGAACAGATAGTTAAAAATTATCAACAAAAAAATATTTTCTTCTATGATTCTTTACGTTTATTTATATAATTGTGGCTTCAGAATTTTATTCTCTACATGCTTCTATTAATTAAAACAGTGCAATCTTTCTGTCCTAATTGCGTAAAATTTAACATCAAATGAAAAGCGATAAAATATATACGCGTTGTATAGAATTGAAACTTGCGCTGGTCATCGTCGACATCCTCTCTGCATATAGACATTTCAAATTTGTATGGTCGAATGAAGGGCCCAATTCGTCGTCTATCACATGTGTTTATATATTGACGAATGTGTGGCTCTTCCAAATAGTCAAATTCATAGAAATTGCGTTAACAATTACGTTATTATTTGCGGATCCTGATTGCAATGTGTCTGTATTTGTACAAGCGGTCGCTTGTGTGTTCAACTTCTGTTTACAATAAAAAAGGAAATTTTCCTTTTCTAAATTTATGATCTGCGATATTAAGTTAAAAAGTCAATAGAGGAAAATGTGAGATGAAATGCTATCAAAAAAATTTGCCATGTTATTTACATGTACTTGGTCTGTAATTTGTCCTTAATGAACTTGTGATTTCTTTAGCATTTTCTTTTGGTCTAGTTTGGTGATGCTTTCAGATAATTTTTCAAAAAAGTCTGTGCCATTTTAAACATTAATGTTGCATTCTGTTATTCAATTTTGTACTATGTTCGACTCCATTCTTAATTGCATGCTTAATACTTTGAGTTTCAGTGCAAGCTGTCAAATATTACTCATGTTTCGTTTGTTTACTGCTTTACATTTATTGAATTTTACATAGCTGCAGCCTCTATGATGGAGCTTCAAATTAACATAAAGTCTACGATATCATAAATCTTTTTTTTAATTCAATGTTCAGGTCGTTAAAGGTACATTGCGTAAGGTAAATCTAATACTAAAAATTGTCAATATAATGATTTGAAACTTCACCTATATATATATATGTATATATATATATATATATATATATATATATATATATATATATTGTATATATATATATATATATGTATATATATATGGAGTCAACTGTCAACTCAAAGCTATAAAGGGCAATATTAGGAGAAGTGCTCATTAAATTACAAAATCTCATTCCTATATTATCCTAAATTTGATTATTTTGAAATGAAATCTTCATTCATAACATATTGTAAACTGGCATGAATCAAGAAGTACATAAATAAAGAGTTTTCCAATAAGGACTTGACAACTTTTTTCAAAATAAAATGCAGATCATTTGAGATATTTCAAAAACTTTATTATCGGGTTGAAGTACAATCAAAACATTTATGAATGGAACTCGACTTCGTTCATATGGCCACCTCAGGCACGTTTGCAGCGGTCGATTCGTTGGACCCAATTTTCGATGACTCGGCCACACAATTCGGCCTAAACGGCTGCTATTTCGCGTTCAATGTTGACTCTGAGCTCTTCCAACGTTGTCGGCTTGTTGGCATAGACCAATGACTTGACATAGCCCCAAAGAAAAAAATCTAGAGGCGTTAAATCGCACGAACGAGGCGGCCAATCGACTTGTCCATTTCTTGAGATAACACGCTCATCAAACTTACTCTTCAATTAATCGATTGTAACGTGTGCTGTGTGGCTTGTGGCACTGTCCTGCTGAAACTACATGTTGTCCAAGTCCATATCTTCCAATTCGGGCCAAAAATAATTGGTAATCATGGCGCGATAACGATTACCATTCACAGTAACGTGACGATCATTATCGTCGACGAAAAAATATGGCCCGCACCAAACAGTTATTTTTTGTGAATGAAGTGGTGTTACATGAAGAACATGTGGATTTTCACCCGACCAATAACGCATATTTTGCTTACTGACGAACCCATTGAGCCAAAAATGAGCTTCGTCACTGAAAATGATTTTGCGATGAAATTGATCATCTTGGCGCATCTTTTCCAGAGCCCAATCGGAGAACGTACGTTGCTTCAAATGGTCCATCGGCTTCAATTCTTGAGTCAGCTGGATCTTGTATGGGTGTACGAAAAATTCACCATAAAGTGGTCTGGGCGATGCCCAACTCTTGAGAACGCCGTGGAATTGACTGATTTGGATCATTTGCTACGGACGTTTCAACGGCAGCGATATTTTCGACACTTTGACCAATCCGTTGTCTCACTGGCACGGCAACATCACACAACGAATATGTAGACTCAAATTTTTGCACTAAACTTGTTACTGCCTGTCTACCAGGGCGAGAATTACGACCGAAAATCGGAGATAACGCTCTTAAAGTAGCGGTCACCGACTCCGAATTTCTGTAGTAAATTTTTATAATTTGCAGACGTTGTTCGTTCGTGTACTTTACCATGATGAAAATGTTAAGTTTACTGAATAAATTGACAGTGACAGTTCGATGATTAGTGAAAGGGTGCGTTCACAAATTGAATTAAAAGTTGTCAAGTGGAAAACCCTTATTACGTTTACAGATACAATTAATTTGAAGGCGATTGTAGAAATCCAATCTTCAAATTATGAGCACATGTTACTGAGTAGAAGTGTTGATTATACGAGGGTGGGCTGAAAAGTCGATGGACTGAAAGTAACGAATAAAATTTTTATTTTGAAATTTCGTTCATTTCTCAGCCTTATCACCACTTAGATAGATTTGGAAAAGAATATGCTTCAGTAAAAGGACGTACATAGCGTTAATGACAAAGAAATACTTTCGTTAGTGGGCGAGTTTTTAGAAGATTCTCCAAGCGTGTACAGATAAAACCGTTGACTTCACGTCCTATTATATAGCTCGGCTATAGTAGATCGGTTTTATTCAGTATTGTCTTCTAACTATATGAATATAAGTATCTAATATGTAAGTAATCTTTTAACGAGGCTCTTTTTTCGATTTCTCCTAGTTGCAATTCAATTTACTGCCCTCCCCCTGGCGTAAGATGGCCAATCGTTCTACATTTCGTGCTATGCGACTATTTGCCTCGACTTGTATTTATTGCTTCTACTGCAGCCCCTATGTACAAGGGAAGCTATCCAACATCGCGTATTGTGTTTATGTACTTCGAGAGAAGGAAGAAGGATGATGTTCGAGGTTTGAAGTAGTTGTGCTATCATAGCATGTATCGGACCATCAATCTATTTTACTCCTGCTTTCGTCGGCATAAGTAGTGCTGGTGGCGTTGATAGGTCCTTATCTCATCTGCGGGCCGAGTAAACAGCGAACATTTGAGAATTTCTTCCTTTACCCCTGGCCAGGCAATTTGGCCTAGACTGTTTTATATGTATTTGTTAAGTGTTGACTTTACAAGATGTACATTTAGAACGCCTCTGCAGAGAGATGAAAGAGAAGTCATATTGTACAAGTATTTTAGAGGAACTTAATCTTTGATCAGTCAACGGTTGTATCTGTTGACGCTTGGAAAATCCTCTAAAAACTCGCCCACTAACGAAAGTATGTCTTTGTCATTAACGCTATTTACATGCACATCATCTTATTGAAGCACATTCCTTTCCAAATATATCTAAGTGGTGATTAGGCTGAGAATTGAACTAAATTTCAAACCAAAAGTTTTATTCGTTACTTTCAGTCCATCGACTTTTCGGCCCACCCTCGTATAATCAACACTTCTACTCAATAACATGCGCTCATAATTTGAAGATTGGATTTTTACAATCGCCTTCAAATTAATTGTATCTGTAAACGTAATATCTACGCACTTCTTGATTCATTGATGCTATAATATGTTATGAATTTAGCTTTTAGTTCAAAATAATGAAACTTAGGAGAATATAAAATGAGATTTTGGAGTTTAATGAACACTTCTTCTAATATTGCCTTTTATAGCTTTGAGTTGACTGTTGCTAATAGAAAAAGCATCTTTAATCAAATTTGTAGATTAAGATAGCCTACCTAACAAATGTACTGTATGACCATTTAATAAATTGTTTAGCGTATTTTTTTGATATCGCTTGCTAGCACCTACTGACATTTCAATCAATATTTATTAATTTTCACACCATTTAACATCACGTTATCCAATATAACATTTTAATATGAGATTTAATTACCGCTATATTCGAAGTTTGAATATGGGAAACACAATGAACCCATCGCGAGAAAGTTTCGCCTTAGAAACAAAGATTAATTGCGCTTTATTAGTATTGTAGCTTTTTGGTACTTCGTGAAGTTTATTCTGTATTTTACTAACGGAACATATAATGTAAATTTTGTTAATGATTGCATCACAACATATTGTGCTATATTTTGTAAGTAAAGGATGTATGCATGTATATATCATGTGTGTAGAGAAAAGGAGATAAATATGGAATAAAGGTGCTGATTTGGGCTGCTCATGAATAGATGTGAAATCTTCAATACACGACATTACCCTCTGTTTAAGACAACAAAACATCCAGAGATGTACTAGCAATAATGTTGACGGAAGCTAGCACTAAGTCCGTTAAAGCGCGTTATGTTTGTACGAATAACAAAGAAACTTTTATAAGACAAGGCTTTAGTATTTTTCTCTGAAAATTAAGCATTTGTTTTTGAGTACTACACAGAGCAGCTAGTGACTGAGTTTAAGGCTTTATGCACCGAACTACAAATTATTTCCTAACAGTAGATTTTAGACTTATTTCTAATTAATACTATAAGAAAATGAAGCCAACATCGGTTACCATAATGTTGATATATTGGCCAGTAACGTATATATCACTCTTATATGCAACGGCCGTAATTTTTTACTACAGAATGCCAAAATGAACGAGGGGACAATGGTAGAAGAAAAACGTAGGGCATACTGTAGAAGTCATTAGATCAAACAAAATGGGCACCTCAGAAGCTTCCAAAAATTTTAAAATGCCTCAACCAAGTCTTCGACTGTGTACAAAAGCGGATCTAATATCTTCCATGTCCTAGCGATAAAACTAGACAAAAAATCTGTATTAAGAGAAAAATTTTAAAGAGAACTAGTATTCTCCTAATGGAGTTAACGGTGACCACATCATAGTTTTCCTCTTCCAAAGAAAATTAAAATATTTCCATAAACAGATAAAGCAATGACTACATTTTTTTGAGATCCAAAAAGGTACAGTACGTTATACAAAGTAAATGCGTTTTCAAACTAGGAGATACATTTTAGAAAGCTTCTAGGATTGCTTTGCTATTTACGTTTAATATTCGGGACTTATTTCTCGCATATGTGTTCGATTTTCACGAATTAAATTATATTGAGCATATTATTGCATATTTCCTTTCATCTAGTCACTTCCGTGTTTGAATTGAAATGACCAAACCGCCAAATCCAAAAAGTACAATTTTTTAGGAAGATTATGCTCATTGTCCAACATAAAAAATTCACTAAATTTTGTAAACTATGATACCGTCTCATACATGATTGCTATAAAATATGATTATCTACACACACGTATGCTTACATTTGCTTAAGTTCAAGCCATCTATTAATGAAATAATATTTTAAGCGCCTCGATATTTTCAATGTAAAGTCTATAGTTTCTAACATTAGCGAATGTGAAAATTAAAATGTTTTGCAAACAGATAATAGTCTTGTTTATAATAATGAACTAGTATATTTAGAATTATTTGTTCTTCGTTTGATAATGAAAGTCAAAACCTGGAACAAAAGCTATTAGCAATTGTACATATTTCAAACGTTAAAAGCTTGAATTTTGTAAATTTTTGTGAAGAAACAAAGCAATGAATAAGATGATGGTTTTGTCTAGTTCTAAGATCGTTAGTTTGTCTGGCTTTATCAGCATCTCTAGACACCCTGTGCCACAACATCAATTATTATCGATACAATAATACAAAGTTTGAAGAGAAAAGGATATGTTCATCACTCGGGAGGGAGTGAAATCACTCGTATCACTTTTAAAAGCATATAGCAGCCGTGACGTGTATATGTACGATCAAGGAAACTTAATTAATGAAATAATTAGCTGTAGATCAAAACAATGACTAAGATAATCGTTTCGCTCAATTCGTCTTAGTTATTGACTTGTTCTGCAGTGAATTATTTCATTATGTTTCCTTGGCCGTTGATATCCATAATGCAAATTTTTGAAAATCCAACAGGTGTTCTATATTATACGCTTTTAAAGACACATTAGTGCTTTCACTTCTATCCGAGAGAAGGACATATTGTTTTCTTTCATTACTTTGCATTATCGTTTTGTTAACAATATTCGCCAGATTATCTGAGAAGAAATAAGTGAAGTGTCTTAATCAGGAATTTCCAAATTACGGCCCGCGGGCCAACACCTCTCCCCCGTAATAAAATATCTGTGACATATATGCACAACGTTACTTTTTGCATATCGAAGGAGATGTTCTGTTATATGCTTTTAAAGCGATGTAACACCTTCACTTTTATTAGAAAGATGGACATATTCTTCTCTTATTACTTTGTATAATCGTTAGTATATTTTACTTATTTGAAATTTTTGAAAATTCGATCTCAAAAATTATCCCAGTTTAAAAATAACTATTTTAAGAGACCAAAGTTATGACTTTATTCTGCATCAGTTCACTAACTGTTAAAAGAAAACTATTTCTATTCCATTCTTAGACCATTTGTTACAGTTTAATTCATTTCTTCTAAATTATTTGTTTCATTTATGAAAACTCTGTATAACGTCTGTATTACCGTCAAAATCATATATGTTCAAATGCGTATTAGTATTTCATTTCTATTCATTTTTATATAGTGTAACTTTCGTATATTCGGTGTTTGTTCAGTTATGTTAAGGGTCATTGTTGCATATTGTGAAGCACAGTTTTTTCAATAGTTTGTTATCGTTCATAAGCTTGGACATGATGTCATTCTTTTGTTGACTCAGCTGCCTTAATACCCCCCCCCCTTTCCCTTCGCATCTCTCCGCACCCCGATGAGAGAGTCAGAGACGAATCATACGTTGGGGAAGACGGTCACTAAAAATATTTGAGATAGTGCTCCTTCGTTGAAGGGATTTATGAAATTGTAAGTACATGAAAACATCGGGTTAAGAGTAATAAACTCCTAAATTAATTTAATTAAGCGACGTCTATCATCCCAAGCGTGGTTCAAGGAGTAAAACCCTGAACAACATCTACAGGTATGTCTCTGGCTTCCTTAACGTACTTGTATTATTGTATTGTGATCTATAGGGTTTTTATTTTCTGTGTGTGATTTGCCGTTTGGGCTTGGTTCTCTCCTGGGAGTTCGCCTTCCTTTCCTTTGGTTTTGGGGCCCAGCATCGACGCATCTCTGCAAGCCACGAACAGGTCAGATTAAACCATTTTGTAAATGACATTGTCATAGATAGTTAAGTTACGTCCGTAGTTATGATACGTAAATATTTGTGTCATTAATAGAAATAACTTGTGTATAATATATGTAAGTACACGGAAATAAAGATTCATATATCCAGTAAGTAGATTAACGATAACATATTCTTTGTATTTTTTTTTGTCTGTTTTGTTGTTTTGTCTCTTTCAAGAAACTTATGTTAGTTATAAATTTATTCACACCTGTTTATGCCATGCTAACTTGTAATATTTATAGTAAATGCTACATCATTACCTCCAGTCTGGTGATTCTTTTTTTATCAACCAATTAAGGACCTGCAGTGCCGAAGCACTGTAACACGTTATCTCTTAGTGTAAGCTGTTAAATATATTTGTCGTAACGAAATAAGATTTTTACTGTCAAATTTGAGTATACAATTACACCAGTGCATAACGATATCTTTACATTGCAGAAGAACTTGTACAAGAGTGAAAGAAGGATAACGCTGGCGCCGTCATGTAGTGCAGAGAACAGGAGTATTGCAGAACTACGGCCGAGCGCAATTTCGCTAAAATGAAGAATAAACAAGTTTTAAGTTTATCAAAGGAACGTTATTTTGTGTAATCCCCAATATTTCCGCGCACAGCACCCCACTTCAACTTCAATTCCGCCCAATTGTCTTGCCAAACAAGTTTGTAAAATGAAATTTTCCTGCAAGGTTGACAAGTCATCTAATCGCAGACAGACGAACACAAGAAAAGTAGAGATGCGAGGGAAAAAGATGAGGAAGAGGTAAGGATGTGGCGCGCGCGCACATTACTCGCATCCTCTAACCGGGACCTCTTTTCTTTTTTCTTCTACATACGAACAATTTCTTTTTTTCCGTTCTATTAGGAAGCCTTTCCTTTATTTCTTTCAATTTTCCCTTCATTCTACGTCAACGTCTCGAGGGAATGTGCTCGAACCGACGGGGCACTCACATGTACGTTCGCACACACATACACAGTTCCGATTTGTCTCATCCCGTTTCAACTTTTCGCCTTCTTCTCCTGTTCCTTATTCACTTCTTTCAAGTTCGTAATTATCCGACGAAAGGATAATCAATTCCGCATGCGAGCGAATGAAATTTACCTATACACGTATATATGTATCTGTTGTGAACATTTGAAAAAAAATTAAATTACTTTTTTCTATTTTCAGATTCTACCTTTTCTTAAATTGCAGAGCGCCCTTCAGTGTTCCTCATGGATTAATTCCGCATTTCACTATATGCTTTTAATCCATTTTTAGTGCAGTCAGCAAATTTCACCTTACGTCAGCGAATCATTCATATCCATGTTTATATGGATGGCATGAAAGAGACAAGGTATAAGCCCGACCGCCCTGTCGCACGATAAAGTTATTCATTACCATTACGATACTAAAATGATAAAGTTGCAAGATATGCATGATGTACATACATATAAATTAGGTATTACTTATGAACGACGACTTGAATGTTACTGGAAAAATTTTGTAAGTGTACCGTAGGTAGTACTTCGTTTTATTTTTAAAAAGAATATTATTGAAGTTTGCCGATTTAGAAATTGTGAGCAAAATTCCACGAAGAACTAAATTAGTTGCAGTTTACTTTTTGTAAAAGTACTGGATTCTAATAAAAATAATTGCAATACTATAACGGTTGCTTCAAAATTTCGTGATGCGACATCACAGTGGTTACCATATGTTTGGCAAACAGTTAGTCACAAAAGTGTTCGTTAACGCCATAAATGTTGAATATGATCAAATACGAATATCTAACCTCGATAAAGTATATTTACTTCCATTTAAATACGTTAAGAAATTAAAAACTTCTAGCAGCAATATGAAAACTGTTATTTGTTACAGTTGCGAAAGAATTAACAGTTACAAAAGAATTAATTAATGTGACACATCTAATGTCACAAAGGTTTTTGTACATTTCATTTTTATAAGATATTTTTCTATTGCAAGCCACAAATTTAGAAAGAATTCGGTAAATTCTCTTCATGTTACCACGTATTTGTCAAAAATACGCATTTGATGCTATTACAATGATGAGTTGTAGTGTATTGACAAACGGATGTGAGGTGCTACAGGGTTCCGTTCTTAGACCAGTCAACTTTATTGTTTATGTCAACAACCTTTCAGAAAGTGTTAGTTGCTCGGGCGCATATTTGTATGCGGATGACTTCAGCATCGTATTTTCAATTTGGGATCGCGGCAGAGACGGGTGAATGGTTCAAGGCGAATGGAATAAGGATGAATCAAAAAAACACGCAAACGCTTTTATTTACCACCCGTGCTATTGAAAAAAAAAACAATTAAGCTTTTGGGTATTCACCTGGAGAATAGACTCACTATAAAGTTAAATAAACCCCTTACCATATCAATATTCACATTCTGTATACGTATTTTAACAACTAAGCAGTATCAGTAGGCAATTAATCACAGTGTTGCACTTGGATCCGCGGTAAAACTCGAACAGAATAATTTCGAAAACCTTTCCACGCTATGTCACCAAATACCATCAAATACATACAACGATGTGTACTACGGGAAAAATCGTGTCGAATTATTCCGTGCGAGTTTTACCGCGAACTCAGAAGCATCACTGTGATTACTTATCTGCTAATAATGTCAACTTAGTTGTTGAAACAAATATACAGAGTACGAACATTGATATGGTGAATGAACCGAAGAAATGGTTAAACGATTTAACTCGCATACATCGAAATTAGTATATAAATTTATTAGTGTCGACGAAAGTTGAACCTGAAATTAAACAAATATCAATTATTTAGGCGTTTCAAGATGAAACAAAACCAATAAAAGTTACTCGTTGCAGTAGTGTTGCCAACAAAATGTTTGCTTACGTTTAGCCAAAAAATGACCATGTGGTTACTATCCTTTTACGATCCTGGAGCATACAGACAATTCGTGTACATAGGTAAACGATTTCTGTATTCACATTTTTGTGGTTCCTCCTATTCTGCATTTTTAAAAATTTTTCGGGCGAATATTGTCTCAAACTAACTTCTAAATTCTGTTGTATCATTCACAGATTTACTTAACACGCTTAATTTTATAGATTTTTGAGAAATACTGTTTTTCCTTAGGAATGAAACAAGTACTCCCGATCGGACTTTTGAAAAATTCTTTATAGAAAAGTTACTTTCAACTGCCTTTCAAACATTTTGTACTCCCTACAAATCGGGTCAGACCTAATTTCAACGGAATTAGTTACAAACTGCTATTCAATATGAGTAAAAATGGTACTCTTGGTTAGATTTTTGAGAAGCCGTTTATATGTGCATTTATCTTAATTTACTCTTGACGTCTTGAGTTTCATTTATCACAGATCGATAAACCCAATAGGCTTTAGATATAATATTTTTGTTTCCTATTTGAGTGCGGTCAATATCTCTTCTTCTATATATATATATATATATATATATATATATATATATATATATGTAGATGTATAATGCACGTGCACACTATATACCCCTACTACTGAAGTGCTTAACTAATAATTTGCGAGTCTTCACATTCGACTTAAAGCAATTTGCTGTATAATGCAGTCCTCTCTGTTTTATGCAACGCTGTCTGTATGCATTAGAGCCCACGGGAAACATTTCTATCATCATATACCCTGAAATTTATCGGCGTACTAATAAGCCTATGATGGGAGTTATAATCGGCTATAATCCTATTATTATATCGCCGCAGCCACCGTTGTGCTGCAGTGACGCTACTACGTGCACCAGTTTTGCAGACGTTCGACTAGATGGCGCTGCAAACCGCAATGACGGCACTCATGCAACTTCGGGCGGCGTGAATTTATCACACCTGAAGTGACCGTTTAAGGTCGAAAACTGGATAAAAAGGAAAAGTTCAATAGCGACGGAGTAGCCTGGATATCGCTAATTGGCCGTTCGTCTCGGACCGATAAATGTAGGAAATCAATTTATGTTGGCCGAAAGTAATTTTCACGGAGAGAAGTCGTCACTTTTAAATCGATTATTACTTAGGAAAGTAACATTTGCTGGATACTTACATATATGGCAAAATTGGTGAGTACAAATCACAAATACTTTAGAGAAGAATGAATTACGAAGTGTTAATTAAAAAATGAAACTGAAACTGAATTACTGCATTCTATTAATTATCTAAAATTATACAAAAGTAGTTCACATGGTCGTGATACTATGAATCTATATACAAGGAACGGCCTTAAAATTTTCATGACTAGTCAATTTAAACTTGGATATGTTATTCTTTCTTATGGAATAACATTTCGTGCGTTCTTTATTATTCTATCTTCCTCCATCCGATATATGTATTCGTTCCACCAACTTCCTCATTCTCTCACCCATTGCGCGATATATTGACCCTTACACTGATTTCTAATATGAAAACTTCGTCTTCGAGTCAGTATTGTATGCCTGGCAATTGTCCTTAAAACTGAAACCACGATTATAGAATGTGTATAGCATAAATGTTTCAGTGTTATTTGGTATGTCTAATCGACATAATAATTCAATATTTTACCCAACAGTTTGCAAACACTTCTCGATTCCGAAGAACTTCATTCTTCTATATCTAAATTTTAGATTAAGTTTTGTCACTTACTCAAAGTCTACTCTGTTATACAATTGCTTCTATGGTTATACAACTTGCAAATATCACTGAAAAAAGATATTTTACTTGCGTGCACAGCCAATGTCACACCGCCTCGATCACTTCCTCGTTCGGAGTGAATTTCTGGCCTTCCAAGGCCTGCTTAAATTATCTAACAAGATGGTAGTCGCAAAGTGATAAACCTTGTCTACATGGCGAGTGAATTAATACTTCCCATTGCAATTTCTCGAAAATTCCCAGTATTAAATGGACATTTTCATGGAGAAGAATGATGTTTTCGCACAATAGTGTACGTCATTTTGCTCATACAGAGATTATTGAAAGAAGTTTACTCAAATATTCTGCATTAATAGTCTTTCGGACAGTTGAGAAATCCACCAGTATTTGGTCTTAGATATTGCGAAGTACTATAGCTTATACTTACTTTCTGTTGGAGTAGTTTTGACATTTTTTTTAGTAACCTGTTTTTGATGGCATAATTGTTGTTCCTTTTTTGCTAAAGGAATAGAGGGACATATTTATAGCGTTAATCTGTATGTTTCTGCTGAAGGTTATGGGCCTTAGATATAGAAACGTCAACTAGGTATGTCATTTTAATATTTTTATAAGGTCTGATCTATTGTGTGTTACTGTGTGATCTGTGAGAATGTTTCTGTTTCAGTAAATTTAAAAAATTTCGTAAAACGCTTTGTGGTTCGTATCAGGTATATATTCTGTCTGTAATAGGTTTGTACGTGAGCCTGTGATATCTATAATTGTTTCTGATGTTTTGTGATATAGTTTGTATATGTTTATCATGTCTTTCTATTTTATGACATAGTTACTTACTGTTTTCGGTTTGCGCAACTCGATTTTATTTACAATGAAGCGTTCTGTTTTTGTGCAAATATTCCCAATTCTCATCAATTTATTGATTGCTTCTTTGTTAATACGATGGGGGCATAGCAAACAAAAAAAAATTTTTATTATAGAAAATAGTTCATTGCTTTTCAAAATATTTTCCTTGCAAATCAACGCACTATTTCATTCGTTTAAACTAATCCGAAAAGCACTGCTGCCATTGTGAAGACGGTATCTCCAAAATATAAGTTTTTAATGCTTCATTTGCCTCTTTCAGTGTATAAAACCGTTGGCCATGAAGTTTATTCTTCACGTGTGGAAACAAAAAGAAATCACAGGGTGCTAGACCAGGGTTGTCCGGCGGATGGCTCATCAATTCACTGTTTTTCCCGGTCAAATATTCAATTATTTGAACCGACCTGTGAAAACTCGCATTGTCATGGTGGAGAATGATCTGTCGTTTTCGATTTGTTTTCCTTATTTCTTCAAAAACTTTTGGTAAACAAATAGTTGTGTACCATTAGGAACTGACCGTTCTACAACACTCTAAAGGCACAGTTGCAACGTAGCAGGTTTTTCCTAAAAAACAGGCGACCATTTGTTTTAATGTGCGCGAACAACTTTTGTTGGTTTTTTCTCCTCTTGGAATACCCACACAGTCGACTGCTGTTTACTATCGGGCTCGTGCGTATAGATTCAAGATTCATCACCTGTGACAAGTTTATAAATGTTCTTCGAAGCACCGCCATTGTATTTTCTGTGCATTTCTTGGCGCCAATCGACACGAGTCCTTTTTTGAGCGGTTGTGAAATTATGTGATACCCAACGTGAGCACAGCTTCTCAACGTCTAAATGTTCATGCAGCATCTTATGCACGCTGGTGTTACTAATACCTAGGGGTGCCTTGATCTCACGGTATGTAATATGACGGTCTTACATTATCAATTCAGACACAACATTAATGTTTTCCGATACAACAACATTTGTGGGACGAGCTCCACGACATTCATCTTCCAAAGGACGCCGTCCAAGTTTGAATTCACTATACCAGCGATATACTGTAGTTTTCGATGGTGCTTCATCACCATATAAAGAATTCAGCTCGTCGATGCATTCTTGTTGAGATAATCCACAAAAATAATTGCACGAAAATGTTCGCGTGTTAATTCCATTTTTTCGCTGATATAAAATTTTCAAATTACTGTCATCAATAGAAATAGCGACCGGATAATAAAACTGTCGGAGTAAATATATTGTCAAAAATGACAAACTTCACGATGCAATAATCAGATTGGAGGCAACACTAACAGTGTTGCCAGTTCCCGAAATATAAACGGCTACCCTCGTATGTGTTTGCGTTTTTAGGATGTGTTCCATATATAATTTTGTCTTTCCAGATTTCTATTTTGTTCTTGTTGGTTATTATATGTTCCTCTCTATTGTATTTATATTATCATTATTATTAATAATATATTTATTACTTATGTATATGCTCATTATTGAAGTATGTAATAAATTTCTGCACAATTTTTTGTCCTTGTTGCTTTTCTCAACGTAATAGGATATTGAGATTTCTTTTATAAAATATAGCAATTATTAAATAATTTTTATGGAATAAAATCCGTCGAATATATCCCCGTTTTAGTTTTAGTATATTTACTTTCGTCGGCAAATAGAAAATAAAGTCAAACTGAAATGGGAAAAGCGTCTTATATTTAAACATTACATAATTTAAAGTAACGATTCTGCAATTTCCCTTTACGTTGGTCATTCAGTAATTTTATTGAAACAAGAGCGTCAGTCGCTTTGTACGTAGTTAGTAGAATCATCTATTATAAGCTTTTACCGCATTGGCGCAGTACCTTTCAATACTTTATGTCCATTTGAATTATACGTCGTTACTCTAGAATAGTATTGCCAGATGGCAGCACTGTGAATTTCGAATTGTCAGCATTAATAAAGTCCAATTTTTGAAGTAATTAAAATATTTTATTGTTTTAGTTAACTAAGCCATAATATGAAATGAGTGCAGAAATTTTCATGCTAGTATATCTAATAACTGCATATTTTAGTAACATAACGAAAAAGTTTCTTTGATATAAATATTCAAACCAAAGAATGTTATATCATTTACTAATTCAAAAAGCGTCTACTCTGAATTGTAAATGTGTAGATATAAAAAATTAACGTACCGATTGATGTACAGCATGGTGATAAAGTTTCGCATAATATTCGTACTTTCAATTATATTTTTCTTATACGCTCAAACACTTAAATCTAGTTTAAATTACAACGTCGGATCGATAATTATTGAGCCTGACGAAAGAGGCAGCACTACTAAAAAGTCTTATTTTTCAACTTGACCCTCTGTTACAATACACACAATGTGTTTTTTAAGCTGCATGAGAACTATCGATATCGATAACTATGGTTTGGCAGCTGACAATGTCAAACTGCATGAGAACTATCGATATCGATAACTATGGTTTGACAACTGACAATGTCAAACTGTGTTAACATTTCTGTTCAGTAAGGTTGAGCAAGTCATCATGCATCGTTTAACGTCAGAACAATGCTTCCAAATTGTGGAAATTTACTTTGAAAAAAATAAATCTGTTCGCGAAGTTCATAGAGCACTTCGTCCATTTTACGGTCAACATAATCGGCCTAGTGCGCAAGCAATTCGTGTAGTTATTGATCGTTTTCGCACTAATTTTACTATTCTCGATTCAAAACCATCAATAAGACAAAGAAATGTGCGTACCGAAGAGAATATTGCTGCTGCAGCGAGAAGTATTGAAGAAGACGCCGAAACGTCGATAGTCGTTGTTCTCAACATGTTGGCCTTTGTCCTTCGACTACGTGGAAAATTTTACGTAAGGATCTTGGCTTACGTGCCTATAAAATACAGCTCGTGCAAGAATTGAAGCCAATTGATTGGGCTTATTTGAAACTGGCCGAAGATGAGCATTTTTATCAAAGAATTGCGTTTTGTGATGAAGCTCATTTTTGGTTAAATGGCTACGTCAATAAGCAAAATTGCCATATTTGGAGCGAAGACAATCCTCAAGCCATTAACAAGTCACCATTACATCCATTAAAATTGACTGTTTGGTGCGGTTTACACGCTGGCGGCATCATCGGTCCTTATTTCTTTCGAAATGAGGCAGGAGCTGCCGTTACGGTGAATGGCGAGCGCTATCGAGCCATGCTGACTGAATTTTTGTTTCCAAAAACTAATTAGCTGAACATTGACGACATTTGGTTCCAACAAGACGGCGCAACTTGCTATACAGCGCGCTTAACAATCAATTTATTGCAAAATCAATTTGGTGACAACTTTATTTCCAGAAGTGGTCCTGCTCACAGGCCCCCTCGTTCGTGCGATTTAACACCTCTGGATTACTTTTTATGTGGCTTGTTAAGTCTTTGGTTTATGCCGACAAACCAGTAACTTTTGAAGCATTGGAGGCCAATATTCAAGCCACCATTGACGCCATACGGCCAGATTTATTGGAAAAAGTAGTCAAAAATTGGACTGATCGAATGGACCATGTAACTCGTAGCCACGGCGGACATATGCCGGAAATCATATTTAAAAAGTAAATGCCATGAAATTATCTACCAGATTGTAATTAAAAAAATTTCATTCCAACAATATTTCTAGTTGAATTTGATGGAGCCTGTGGTTGATTGACTTGATCAATAAGGTTGATATATAACCCCTTTCCACAATTAACTATTTGTAAATTCTGTATACGCATTTCGACAACCAAGTTGTCATCATCAGCAGATAATTTCAAAGTGTCGCACCTGGTAAAACACGGCGAAAAAATTGCACGAAAAAACAAACTCCGTACGCGATCCTCACCGTTGAAAACCAAGATGTGCACTGTGTCTGTTTCACAAGATTTTTAAAAAATACTTTTACTTAAACTAACATGCACTACATTGAAAAAGGTTATTATGGTCAAGCAAGTGATTTATGTGTGTTTTATGATATTGTTCCTCTTGTCTTTCAGTAGAGAGAAAAGAGGGGTTTGTAAGGGCCCGGCGTCATTAAAGTTCACCACATGGCTTAAATTCTTTAAGATGTGCATGCTTTCATACGCGTCCAGTTCGCGATAATTGTACACGTTCTTTATCAAATGTAAACAATCCATATTAACACTGTGGTTATTTTCTAATACATGTCTCGCTATACCCGATTTTTCCGGTCGGTTGAATTTTATGTGCGAAAGGTGTTCTTTATACCTGGTTTCGATCGATCTTTTAGTTTGGCCGATGTATTGTCTATTGCACTCTAAACATTCAATTCGGTAGATTGCCGATTCTTTATTCTCTTCAATTTTGTCTTTTGCATTTCCTAAAAGCATTTTAAGGGAATTATTAGGGCGGGAACAAACTTTAAACCCGCGATCTTTAAAAATACTATTCAGATTTTTTGTCACACGATGGAAAGGTAAACAAACAAAATGCTTTTCCCGATTGCTCTGTGGTGAAAGACATGTGGTGTCACGGATTGTTTTTCTTATGTTGGCCTTTCTGATTAATCCATTGATTATTTCCGAATCGAAACCGTTGTGTACCGCGATATTCTTAATGAGGTTCAATTCTCTTTCATATCTTACTTTTGTTAGTGGGAAATTGATCAAACGATTAATCAGAAAATTGAATGAAGCCATCTTCTGTTGCATGCTGTGATTTGAGTCAGCCGTAATGAATCTATTGACATTGGTTTCTTTTCGGAAAATATCAATTTCTGTTTTGAGATCATTCCTAATAACTAAGGTGTCCAAAAAAGGCAACTTGTCATTGTTTTCTTTTTCTACTGTGAATTTAATTGTCGGGAATTTTGAATTTAACTGTTTAACGAAATCATTTAAGTTGCATTTTTGTGTATTGAAAACCGCGAAAATATCATCGACATACCTGACCCAAATTCTTGGAAAATATTTAGCTTTATTTTTTAGTTCTATTTCAAAGTTACTCATAAACAGGTCCGCTATGAATGGAGAAAGACAATTGCCCATTGCAGTTCCCTGTTTTTGTTCATAGAACTTCCCTTCGAACTGAAAACAATTTTGGGACATGCAAAGGTTTGTTAATCTCACGTATTCTTATTTTTGTGAAGCAATTCCTCTAAATATTTTAAAGTTTCTGGGATCGGTACCGAAGGAAACAATGACGTTACGTCGAATGAAACTAAAATTTCTCCTTTTTCTAATTTACAATCTTTGATCCTTTGGATAAATTCTAATGAATTATTGACTGAGAGACTTTCAAGTTTTTCGGGCAAATTTTTGTATTCATTCACTAGCCATTTTGATATCAAGTAAGTAGGGGAGTTGATCCCTGAGACAATTGGTCTCATTGAGTTGCCTGGTTTGTGTATTTTAGGTAAACAATATAGTCTAGGGATCAACGGATTACTTACACTTAGCCTATAATTCAGATTCGGGGTTATTAACTTTGAACAACTTTTTAACGCGTTTTTTTGTGTCCCTAATCATTTTTGGTAATGGAGTTTTCGTACATTCAACATAGGGCCCTTCTGAGATTAAATTTTTCACTCTTAGAAAATAGTCGCTTTTGTTCAAAATTACTAACTTGTTCCCTTTATCTGCTTTTAAATAAAAACAGTCTTTCGATCTGAGACTCTTAATTAAGTTCCATTTACAAATAGTTAATTGTGGAAAGGGGTTATATATCAACCTTATTGATCAAAACAATATTTCTGTCTTGTATTATCATTTTAAGTTCTCAAGCTCTTAAAAAACACCCGGTATAAGGATGCTCGCTATTTGAATATAATGCGAACTGTTTCAAATTGTTTTGAAACATGGAAAAGGTAGAGTAGCGTTAAGTGATTCTTATTCTTGAAGAACAAAACAAGCGACGAAATCAAAACTGAGTTGCCGTCTGTTGGTGAGAACCTATCTAGTTCGATTGCAACTATTAAATAATGAACATCTTAATTTACATGTAACCGGAACAATATATTTGATGGTCAGCGCAGTAGACGTGCAAATAACCTATATACTCCACAAGCGATTAAAGAAGTACATAATAGGGTGAGAATTAGCAGAAACTCTACACATTTCGTATGGATAAATGATTGATGTATATTGCATAATACATTTAGTATAGAAAAAGACTATGTGAAAATAGGTGTCGCATTTGTTGCCTGTGCCACAATTGCTACCGAGGAGACATTTCAGTCCTCAATTTAGCGAAGTTAAGACTTGATCCGAAAGACTTTTAGTGCCAAATAATAATGGTCGCTGAAGTCTGAAATCATTATACACACAGAAATGAAGTACCATTTGCAGAAATGGGCCAAGAGTATTCAAAGTGTTTCGAAGGAGGCAAAGATCGAACACTCGTCGAGAAATATTATGGCTATTGTTTCTTGAGACTGCCGTGGCATTCTGCTTATCAATTGTTTTCCAAATGGTAAAACAATCACAGTACAATGCAAAATATCTCATTTAAATTATTTAGAATAATACACGTATTAATACTTTAACTGACGAAAATGAACAACATTTCGAACTAATTCTGCATTCAAACGTATTCGACAAATTTGACTCTTTCAGACTTTATCCTCTTTCCCAATCTGAAAACTTGGTTTGGTGGCATATAGTAAGTGTCTACTTATCACCTCTCTAAAACGTACCAACCGACAGGATTAGGAAAACAATGCAAACTTGTCGCTCTATGAGAGGACTAATCACGTAATGTCTGAAGTCTAACTACATTTTCTTCGTAACTAACGCTAAGATAATATTAGGGTTTTTCGAATAATTTGGACTTTGTATATGTTTTGTCAATTACAGACAGAATAGAAGCGGTGTTGGCCAATGTAGTTAAAGACGACACTGTATACTGATATGTTTACAATTATTTTGCAAGAGTTTACTGTTAACATTGCAGTATAAAATGTGGTAAATCTTGCAATATATTGCAGAAATATTAGTAGTAATTCAATTTATTAAATATATTTATAACTCGAAAGAAAGGAATATTATGGGATTTAAAGAGTCAAAACGAACAGAATAATCTCGGTCAGTTTTCCGCCTGACAGTAAAAGTGCTCGTAGATAAAATTTCCCAATCCTGATTTCTTGTCAAGTCGAAAAGGAAACAAAACAAGAGGGAGAGTAGTGGCACAAAAAAATCTGAGTTTTGCTAAACAATTGCCATTTAAATTACTTCCGGGAATTTGGGATCGGTTATCGTCCTTCATGGGTATTCCCCAGTAGCACTAACAGCAACGAGACGAACGCCTAAGTCGTCCGTTGCCCTACGAACACATACATACATACATACATACGTACATACGTTTCTCTCTATTTTCAAATTAAAATTTTCAGCTGCACCAGCTACGCGCAGATGTGTGCCTGCAAAAAGAGAAAAAAATATGAAATGGTGTCGTATAAAAAGGTAATTGATTGTGGGATGACTTTTTTCCAAGACAGTTACAAACTGTCAAATAAAAATGTAGAGAACAGTAAATTGAAGCTCACATGCAATTTCCCAGATTATAAAATAAAAACAAATATTTTGTGTAGAGAAAGTGCGCGTTTTTATTTCATTGTGTCAGAACAGAATTTCACTATAGCAGCTTGAAACATCCCTAAAGGCAAATTAGATGATATTAAAGGATTCATAAATTAATATAATTTTATGAAACCTCTCTCGAAACTATGTATAAGACAACGTGTTCGTACACCCGTGAATGTTGAATACGTGGGTTTTCTTTAAAGTTTTGTATATAAAACTGGAATAAAATAGTAGATAGCTTTTAAAGACTTCATCGTCTTTCGACGTATTCTCCATGAAAATGAATGCACACTTTTATGCGCTCGAACTAACTCTGGAAGCAGTTGCTCCATTGGTTTTTTTGGTACAGTCACAATTGCGTTTTCGAAGGCCTCGACTGCTCCTTCTGACGAATAGAACCTATGACCACACAGTCCATTCTTGGTTTTCTAAAAGCTGTAGAAATCGTTTTGACGGTTTGACAATTTGATGTTTTGTTGGGTTAAAAATTCAATTTTATGCGTGCCGTGTGCGAAGTTGCATTGTCCTGGCAGAGGATGATTCGTCGTTTGGAGTTGCTTTTTCGGAGCTCAGCGATAAATTGCGGCAAATAAATTGTTGTATACCAATCGGCAGTAACAGTTCTTTGATCTTGAAGAGGAATTGTTGCTACATGATCTGCTTTCGAGGCAAACGTCGCGGCAATCTTTCTAAAGACACTTCGAGAACGGATGGCCTTCGTCGGCTTTTCTTCACCATGGAATACCTAAACAAACGACCGGCGTTTATTTTCTGGCTCGCGTGAGTAATTTTTCATTTAATTCGTCACACGTTATTGCAAACTTTTTAGAACTTCCGGCGTTAAAGAGACCTAGATTTTTTTGACACCAATTCACCCTAGCTGCTTTCTGTTCTTCGCACAGCAATGACGTTTTCCTGAGTGACTGCCGCTTTTGATGAACCTGCCCTTGGATCGTCGCTAAGACTAATACGTTTTCTTTTGAATTCTCCATACCAAAGAAAAATTGTTGACCGATGTGGCGCTTCATTGTCGAAAACAGAAACCAATTCGGCGAGATATTCTTGTTTAGATAATTTTCTTCGAAAATTATAAGAAATTATTCTGTGTTGTTCTCGGCTTAATTCCATTTTTCTACTTGTCAATTTTGACAGTTCGTTGTAGCTACAACACTGCACGTATCGCACTGAAACTTTTGATTGAGACTAATTAAAGGTGGAAGTTAATTTCTAGTATTAACATTTGATTAGTAGCGTTCTCTATCTCCCACTGTGCAAAACATAAAAGACGTTCCACATATCATCAAATGTGAACATCCGTCTATGATAAAGCGTATTTACTTTCATTTAACAACGTTAAAAACTTTACTAACAATAGGAAAACTGAATTAAATTTCACATCTTCAAAAGAAACAAGCTCGAGTGCTATTTGACTTATTCCCACAATGCATTCTAACACCGAATGTCACAAAAGCTTTCGTACACTTTTTATAAGACCTCCCTGCATTGTAAGCCATAAATTTAGAACGACTTCGGTAAACTCTCTTCATGGTATCACATATTTATAAAAATAAGCATTTGATACCTTTGCAAAACAGAGTTGGAAAAGTAAGCAGATGTGGCAATACGCGCAAGTTAACAAAACTACACAGAAAAATCCTGGTACTAAATTTATCGAAAAAGCGTGTTCTGCAGTGTAGTACTTTCTGTCCAATATCAAATTCCATTTGCAACTTATTGATGAATTTTAATTCATTGCACTTGTAACAGTTCTCTGATCGTATTTAGTTAGGATTTTTATATTTAATTAAGAAGTATCTATTGTTAAATTAGACAAACATTAGATAAGTGATAAGGTAGCAAACACTTTTAGTTTAAATAGTAATCCTTTATGCCGCTGTGTTTGCTTATTATAACAGAACACTCAAACAATGCCTGTACTCTTGTTGTCGAACAAATACGTTATTCAATGAATTAGATAAGAAGTAAGTTTCATTCAAGTCAAATTGTTCTATAATTAACAGGTAAAATATAAGTTAACCTTCTAATATTACAATTGCATCCTTTATTAATAAGAGAATTATTACGAAATCTACTCACGTAGCGTAAAAATACAAAAACATGCACGCGATAAAAATAAAAGTATTGTTTTGACGACTATGCTAAGTATATGAATTGAAGTAAAGGATGGCCGAATTATTAAAAAATTTCAAGGGACTGGTTCCGTGGAGGATCAAAAAAGTGAAAAATATAGTCGTAGTGGTCGTTCACAAGAAAATATTGGTTTTAGTTAGTGAAAGTGTTGCTGAAGATCCTGAAATGTCCATTAGACGGCGTTCACAACAACTTGGACTTAGTGAATCAACAACATGGTATATTTTACACAAGGATTTAGCTCTGAAGGAATATATGGTTCAAATAACACATGAACCGAAGCCATTAGATCATTTAAAATGTCGTTCATTTGTCAATTTCATTAATGAACAATAAGCTGATTTTTCTCAAAAAATAATGTTTTCCGATGAGGCACATTTTGAACTTGGTGGCTATGTTAATAAACAAAATTGCCGTATCTGGGGTGAGAAAAATCCACGAATTATTCATGAGAAACCTATACATCCTAAACTAGTTACTGTTTGGTGTGCATTATGATCAGGTGGTATAATAGGATATTACTTCTTTGCAAATGCTGCTGGTGAAGCTATAACTAAGCTATATCGTCGGATGACAGCCGAATTTTTGCGGTCTGAATTAATGAATATTGATCTAGAGGATATGTGGTTTCAACAGGATGGCGCTACACCTCACTTGGCACACGAATCAATTGACTTATTGACAGAAAAGTTCCCTAAACGTGTAATCTCAAGAAACGGTGATGTTAATTGGCCACCAAATTATGTGATTTGACACTGTTAGACTATTTTCTTTGGGGTTATGTAAAAAGTCAGGTCTATAAAAACAATCCACAATCAATTCCTGCTTTGAAAGATGAAATTATTCGTGTCATTGTTGAGATGGAGCCTCAATTATGTCAAAATGTCATTGAAAATTTTAATAAAAGAATGGACGTCTGTGGAGCTGCAAGTGGAGGCCACTTGGCAGAATTATTTTTCGCATATAAATGTCATAACTGATACTTCAATTACCAATAAAGAGTTTTTGAAATTATGTGTTTTATTTATTCTTTAAAAAAACCGCGATATTTAAAACACCTTTATATATAGCTTACTATCGTAAGCTATATACACTTGTTATCGAGTAAATGTCGATAGAAATAGAGTCCAATTTGATCTAGCAAGCTTAACAGGGTAATTATTTAACATGCTAAGAGTATTACAAACTTCCATCTGTAATAAGTCTAAGCAAACTACAACTGTTAACTAGGTCAATTTGAGGGCCATCTAGAGAAAGAACAAGACATTGTGTTTTACGAATATTTACATCTGTTTAATCTCTTCCGTTTATTAAAGTTAAACATAGAAAAAAATGACTACAATAAAATGGTCATTAACATTTTCAGATGACATTTTTCAAGATTTTTGTAGAGTAATTACTTATTTCGTTGAAACGAGATCTTAAAATATTACAGCAATTTAGTATTGAAAAAAATTGACGATTTATTGTATAAATAACAATCCAAAACCTATTGTACACTCTTCTACAGAATAGTTGCAATTGTTCCACATAAAACGCTAACATTTTGCTTCTAAAAGCTTTTACTTTGTTACATATCATGAATGTTTTTTTCTTTCTAGAAACCGCGTGTGTTTAAAAGCCACAATTTTACGATGCAAAATGGTGATATCTCATGTAGCAGGCTAACGTGATGAAAATATTATTAGGCTTACACCGCTAACAGGTAATTTCATCTTCTGTAACTTCATCAATGTCAGCGTCATTTCAGCCGTTTTATGAATTTTCATTTAACACTTTTAAGCATTTTAGTCCCGTTATAAAATTAATAAACATAGCTAGAAGAATGGTATAAATACCTTAAAATATTCAGGGGCGAATAATGAACTATATAAGAGAATTTCAATAACAATTATTGCAATTTTCAAGGTATTTAATAAAGTATATATGCTCAAATCTTTCTTTAATATTATTAGATGTTAATATTAGTGATTTTTTATACACTTTAGTTTACAAAATCTGATGCTTTAAAAACATTTTATATACATACTACTATATACTCACTAAAAAAGATTCGACTTTCCGCAAAGCTATTCGCTTTTGTTCTTGCTAAAATCCGTTTTGGGCTTTTCATTTGCTTCACTTGGCAAAGTTAATTATTGGAGACTAACATTAGATTAAAAAAATGTGTATATGTGTGTGTGTTCGTGAATGCATGCGTGCATACATACGTGTGTGCATGCGTGTCGACGTGCGTACATGCGTGCGTCATAAATCTCATTAAGGCAACGAATTTTTAATTGAAACCCATAATAGTTCCTATTATAACTACTGCGGGATTTATTTGAGAAATAGTAATTTCTTTTAAATTGCGAAATGAAAATATTTTCGAGGAAAAAGAAATAATTGTATAGTTAATAAAAATATACGTGAAAATATATAAGTACTAAGAAACAAGTAACATTTAAATTGTTATCAACGGTAATATAAGATCATTATTTCAAATACGAGGAGCGGCTACAAAAAAATATTATTGCTGTTATAAAATCTTTCGTTAGTTTTGTTTCATAATTTTAACATTATTTCCTTTAATACACTTAGTTCCAAGATCCATATAGCGTTCCATGTGAATTTTTATTTATCAAAGCAATTTTGGAAATATCTTTTGAAAGCATCATGGTCTTTATCCCTTATTCTTTCTCAGCCTCTCCCGTCTTAAATCTAGATATTTTCAATGCTGATTTGACCTTGGAAAAATAAAAGTCATATGGGACAAAATCCAATGAATGACCTAATCCCTGTGTTAGATCATCAAAACGAAATCAGAAATGGAATATATTAATAAAATTGTATTTATGAAAGACGATCTAACTTCCCTGCATTCTATATGGTAAGAACATCTCCAATTCTTTTCTTTTGAGCATTTGCTAGTATATACTTCTGAATATAGGAATGTTGGAATATATTAACTGTGAAAGATAATATGTGGTCGAATATAGCGGGACACTCAATTTGTTCAACTTTTTTTTAAGTAATTTCCTTCAAAATTTACCCAATAGTAAACTAAGATTTCGATAAAATATCCTTACGATTAATTCAATATGCTTTTTTATTAATTAAATATAAAAATGGTATACCTCAAGTTGTCAAACCTTTAAACTAAATGTGCCCAACAGCTTTTCTGACATAAAGATATACTATCAGAATGTACGTGGTTTGCGCTCTAAAACCCAAACGTTTTATACCAACATATGTGAACTGTTTTATGACATAGTTTTGATATCTGAAACTTGGTTAAATGCGAGTTTTAATAGTGCTGAACTGTTTCCTTCATGTTATAATATTGTACGGTCTGACAGACGTTTTTCTCTGTTGGGTCGATCCACTGGTGGTGGTGTACTAGTTGCTTTGTCAGATAGAATAATATATGAAATATTAGATAACGCTTTCCTTGACATACTTGCGCCTCCAATTGACCTACTTGTTTGTAAATGCCAACTGAACACTTTTACTTTCTGTATTGCTGTAGTATATATTCCTCCGGATACTGCGATCGATATTTTCGAAAAATTTTTCGAAGCTCTTGAAATATTTTTTCTCAATAAACTTGTCTTATTTGTTGGTGATTTTAATTTACCATTTTTTATATCTGATCGAACATCTTCCTGCTCTAGAGCTTCTACGCTGCGAAGTTTTTGCAGTGCCTTGAATTTCAAGCAGTATAACTCTATTGCTAATTTGGATGGTCGTTTTCTGGATTTGATTTTCTCTAACCTGGATAGTATGATAACGGTCACTCGTGACGATATGGCACTTGTCCAGGAAGATCTCTATCATCCGGCTCTACTTATTGATGTTGAGTCTTCATCTATTACAAAATCCGCTCAGTTTCCCTCCTCGAGTGATACTCGTTATAACTTTCGCCGAGCAAATCTTCAGACGCTGTACAGCGATTTGGCGAATGTTGACTGGTCTTTCCTTGATTGCTATACACATGTTGATCTTGCTGTTACCTCATTTTACAAGATGATCTATAATATTTTTGATAGATCTGTACCAAGATACTCTCCGTCTGTAGCACTTTCATATCCACCTTGGTTTAATAATGTAATTAAGAACAACCTGAAAATGAAAGATTATTACCATCGCAAATGGAAATCTACAAGGAATTCTTTATATTATAGTGAATTTAAGAGATTGAGAAAGGCAACTAAGGCATTGATTTCGAGCACTTATAGGACTTATATGACTAAAATTGAAAGCACTCTTAGGACAAATCCTAGCGAGCTGTGGTCCTTTATTCGACTAAGACAGGGTGCAACGAGGATACCTGGAGAAGTTTTTTGTAACGAACAACATTTTGACGATCCCAAGGATATTGTAAATGCCTTTGCGGCCATTTTTGCTAACACCTATGGTACTACAAAACAAGGTTTTACTTATCAGAAGGTAGGCTTTGATCTTCCATCGTTTAATGTGCATCCAATATCTGACACTATCTTGATTAATATGATGTCTAGCTTAACCACTAAGTTCACGTCTGGTGATGACTCAGTCCCAAGCTTTCTTGTTAGGGATGCAAGACATGTTCTCGCTGCTCCATTAAAAAAAATAATTAACTTATCTATTTCTACTTCAACCTTTCCCGAATTATGGAAACGTGCGAGAATTACACCCGTACTCAAGAGAGGAGACAAACGCCAAACGTCAAACTATCGCCCAATTTCAATTCTTTCAAATTTTGCAAAGGTATTTGAGCAGTATCTTTACAACTGCATTTTTAGTAATGTTAAGTCATATATCTCTCCAAGGCAGCATGGCTTCTTCTCTGGACGCTCTACTGTGACGAATCTTGTGAGTTTCACTCAATATGTCAGTGAGATCCTGGACAATCAGGGACAAGTAGATGTAATTTATACAGACCTCTCTCGTGCATTTGATACCATACACCACGACATTCTTCTGGGTAAACTTCGTGGTTTCGGTCTTGCGCCTTCCCTACTTGCTCTCGTAAAGTCATACCTGAATAGCAGAACTAATTATGTGTTTTATAATGGTTTCAAATCTTATGAATTTATCTCGACATCAGGTGTACCTCAAGGATCGAATTTAGGACCACTGCTGTTTTCCATATATATTAATGATCTACTCGCGGGTTTGCGTTGCCCTGCATTGGGATATGCTGATGATGTAAAATTGTTCTTTGAGATATCTAGTATTGACGATGTTGTTTATTTGCAAAAAAGTATCGATTTCCTTGTTCGATGGTTGAAGGATAACAAGCTAGTGTTGAATGTTAATAAGTGCTGCTTTGTATCTTTCACTCGTAAAATTGCGCCTTTCGCTTCTTCGTATCTCATTGATGGTCATATGCTCGTAGGTTGTAACAAAATTAAAGATCTTGGAATCACATTTGATGGCTGTTTGAGCTTCAACCCACATATCGAGAATATTTGCCTGTCTGCTTCTGCTGTGCTGGGTTGTATTATGAGAGCGTCCAAACATTTTAATTGTACAATGTTAATCAAGACTTTGTACTTCGCTTTAGTGGTGCCTAAGCTGGAGTATGCATCGGTGGTCTGGTATCCATACTACAACATCCAGAAGTATTTTGTGGAACGTATACAGGGGCGCTTTTTGCGATTCCTAAGTTTCAAATCTAGTGGTATCTATGCGGATTGGGGTATGGAATACTCAGCACTGTTGCAGCAACATGATGTGCTAACTTTGTCGCATCGTAGATCTGTCCATAGTGCGCGATTTCTCTTCAAAGATTGATTGTTCCGATCTACTAGCCAGTGTGAGTTTGTGTGTTCCTCGTGCGTCGTCCCCCTGTATGCCTACCTTCACTTATGGTACCCCAAGAACCAATCTACGGTGGAGGACTCCATTAGTTCATATGTCTAGGAACGCCGACGTTGTTTACAGTGACATTTTCAATGGAACTGTTATGTAACTTATATGTATAAGTATATCTATGTATCTTTTTCTTTTTTTTTTATTATTCTTATTTTGTATGATAGTTTATGTACGTAATCTATTTTGTCCTGTAATTGGGTTCTACCTGTTGGGCAATAAACGTTATTATTATTATTATTATTATTATTATTATTGCAGTAATATAAATTCCACGTTCAAGCAAATCAAGAACGATGTGTGTGTTCCGCTATACTTCTGCACCTATTTCCTAACAAATGATTATAATTTTTTAGGTACTTAGCAGCTGCTGCAAGATACCTACGAAATCTTCACAGATGAGTTCATGAAGCCATTTATTAAATATTACGCTTATGAAGGTAAACGTAACCACGAATCCACATTCAATACAATACTGATGTTTTATAGAACGACCACCTGATTAAACTGAATATTTATCTGATCCTCCTTAGAAGTAATCGTCTGCACCTTCTCGTAACACAGACTGTATTTTTATTACTCAAGCAATAATAAGGCAAAAGATAAGTTAGTTAGAAACTTCAAGCGTAAAATAGATGAAATGACTAAATAATGCAATCAAAAGGCCGAAACTACAAAGAAAGTATCTACTTAATATCTAATAATAAATAAGAAAGTAATTTTTTGATGTTATTTTTATTTTAATAAATTTTGGAAAAATATTTCTATTTTCATAGCATTTCAAGAAATTATTGTCTGCACTTAATAATGAATAATCATTGCCTCCCTCTATCCTCCAACATAAAAATGCATTGAACGACAAAGCGAGAACGCGTTTATCTCGCATGTCGGTAACAAAGTTTACAGAGGGTATTATAGACAGACACTTGCATCACGGCGATATGCCGAATAAAATAATGTTAAAAGAATCGTTCGTTAATAACACAAGTCTGACTGATGAAGAGTGTGATTCTCTGAAACATATGTATGTACTAGACATTTGAATGATTCCTTTTAACATTCTATACTCAATAACTTAACTTTACTGTACGTCTTGTGAAACGTGTTGTACTCCTTTGACCGTTAATCAACCACAGACTCCATCAAAATTACCTTCCAGATGACTTCCCCCTTAATTTCTTGAAACGCTGTAAAAATAGAAATGTTTTTCCAAAATTTATTAAAAATAAAACAATGTAACTATTTGATATCTAATAATGAATACAACGAACATGAAAGGAAAATATAATATACTTCAGCAATATCTAAAATTCATTCAAAATACACAGAAATGCTTTATGTTAATTATTGGTGATTCTCGCACGACACTGGATTATCATTTTCACGAAACTAGTCCTACATACAAACAATAACATTTATATTTATTTTTATATTTAACTTGAAAATTTGGCTAGCGATTGATCATATTAAAGAAGACATAATCTTCTTAACTCAAAACTCTTTACATAACCACTTATAAAGAGATTAACAGCAGTTTGCTAAGAATACATTAAAATTAAGCGACTTTAATAACTTTAAATTCTACTTGAGCAAAGTAAGAATTTTGTGTATAACACTATTTAGTGGAATGTAAATAAATTTCTCGCCCATTAACATACTTGGAGCGGGCTACATTGTGATGTTGAAACAGTATTTATTAAAGCTATTAACGTATAATACTGCTTGTGTACGGTATAATACGCATGCAGTATATTTCTACAGTTATATTTTATGAGTTATTTTCAGGATATTGTATAGTAAATGTATATATAGGCGCACTTTGAAGTACATATTTTTTATATCCATAATTTTTAGTTCAAAACAAGTAATTTATAATATTTGATGTAATTAATGATTTAGATGTCTATAATATTTCGAGCTTACAAACAACCAGCATGTTCTGATGAAATTTATATGTAAAATTTAATATTTAGTTACACTTCTTTTGCAGTTCAAAAGTAGTCGTCGTTTGGACTAACAATCGCATCACTTTTAATAACGATAGTTAATACATTAAAGCACAAATTGTCAGTATACTCTTATAAACAAAAGCAATAGAAAATTAACAAAAATAGAGAGATACATAATGAATTTACAGAGAATGAAACAGATTTCTATAAAACACTTGATAGAAATAACAATATTAAAATAAAAGAAGTTCAAGTTATTGTAGAAGTAGAAATATTTTGCTAGGTTAACGTAAATCATAATGGGAACGTAAAATGAATGAAGAACGTAAAAAACTGGCTGACAAATATTTGATAGACTAGGTAATTATAACAAAGTAAGATATTGTAACAATTACCGAAACGTACAGCTGGAAATCTTCTCAAAATAGACAAATTTGCATAAGTTTTCTTATAAAAACTGGCAAGTACCCATAAAATAGTACAACTACCAAGATATTAGGAAATCTAACAGAACTATCACTTTTCTTCACTCAAAGCTTGACCAATTTAAAGTTTAAACAAACGTGCAAAAAACCAGGCAAATTATCGTCCTATACCCTGTCTCCGTACCATATACAAGATTCGTACACCTGTAATACAATTAGAAATATAAGAACGCATAACGAACTTAACTATTATGCGAAAAATAAGAAGGCTATAAAAGAATTCCCGAAAATATGTAATGAATGATTGATCAGTTTATCACTAACGTACAAGATTAAAAAATAATCTCTTTTGCGCCTGTATCGATTATCAGAAGATATTTAGCACAACTCCACATAGCTAGTTCAAGCGTGTTCTTGAGATATAGAAGACTGACTTCTCTTAAAATATTCCTTAGGTGTATCATGAGATCATGGCGAACATTTCTACATAATAACAACAAAGCAGAATATATTCAGGAAGATGCATTATGCGCTCTTTAGTTTTCTATTGCACTTAATCCATTATCTTTATTTTCTACGTCCAAATGTCTTTTTTCTTATTGAGATATGTTTCCAGCATATCAGTGTGTACATAGAATGAATTTTTTGCAATTTTTATATGTACTGATATGTATTGTATGCACATTGCTTTAAAAATAAAATTTATTATTATTATTATCATTATTATCGAAAATACTAAACGCATCATAACAATGTTATGGAATAAACTACAATAACCGAAATATCAAACACATAAATCACCTTTTATACATATTACAAACGATTTAATATTATACGCGAGCACACTTCAAACTAAAATTAGGATTGGATAAGTGTGGAACATGTTCTATAATTTAAGAACAAATACAACATGAAGGATGTAACAAACAGATCAAAAACGATTCCTTAAATTACCTGGTGTTTCTAGTTTTCTTTAAGGATTTATATTGTTCTAGAAAGAAACTTAATTCTGCTCCGGTATGATTCTTATACAGTTTAAGTGATTCACATGATCTGTTTGAAAAATCCACAGCTATATATTATTAACTGATGATTAATAAATTAAATTTTAAGGCGTGCCCTTCCATAGATAAAGAAACTAAACGCTTTTCTCTTATATACATACAATCTTCTCAATAGTGTAAATATTTCAATATTAAAGATTTTATATTTTGCCAACACCCAGGAACATTTTACGTATGCGCATTGCATGTTATTCTAATTAAGTCCAATTTCATATTAAGAGTATTACTTTGCTATCACTATACTATTCGATTAAATACTAACTTTACTATATCTAAATTTACTACTAACAGACACTGTTTATAACATATGAATTTAGGCACGTCGTAAACCTTATGAGAAAGGCCAGTAGGCTAATATAGGTTTGCGGTACTAAAACATTAAAGATACTAGCGAAACATAAATTTCTTTAGAAAATCTTTTTCCTAAATCCAAGCCCTTTAATTTATTTAGCAGAATGTTAAATTCTTTATGAAAAATTCAACTTTTATTTTCAATATGCATTTAGACTTTGTACTGTTCAAGACTACTTCTAAAACCTTATTTTTGAGAATAGATTGAATAGACTTTTATTTTAGTTGTGAAGGTTTCGTCATATTTGACCATCTCGGTATTATTCAATAAATCCAATTGAGAACGGAAAATGTAAAACTTAAATCTAAACACTAAATCAAAAAATCAACCGACAAATGCATTGACATAAATTAATCGATTGTACTGTTACGATTCTACTGTAATTAAATATTTTTACTCAACAAAGTTAAAATAAAAACATTTAATATGGTTTCACAAAATATTTGTTTCACTTCTGTGTTCATATATTTTGCCTTGCGGCATCATCAGGAGTACAAAAGTAAAACTAAACACTAAAAACTAAAATCTTCTACGCATTTAGAAACTAGTACGCAAAACCATGTTAATAATTTCTTTTCAAGATGTAGAAAACACGTAAGCACAATCCTTGACCAAGAAATTCGGAATGCCATCATCACCCTCAGTAGACGCTATCTTTATTCTTCTAGCACGTACAATATCGTCCTTTTTGCCAAGAATGGCAACGGCCGTTGGAGGTAGGTTAGTCAGTAGATTAGGCTAAGACATAATCAACGTTGGTGAAAAAATACCAATAAAAAACCTTCAGAAAATACGTCCACTATATCATGTGGTTCATCGCACTATATATTGTTAAAGTAGACTTTATCAGATATTCTGCATGTTCCTCGCTTGGATTAAATAAATCGGGAGAGGGTTTTAAGATCGGAATCTGTGACACTGCACATCCAAAAGCTAATTTTTAAGAGCGACAGAAATTTCTAAATTCAGTTCCCTCTTGACACGCTGAAAATTTTCTTTCAAATAACGATTTCCTATGGATCGCTACTTCTGTTGATAAAAGGTTTTAATTTCCATCTTTTTCTTAATCGCCTTGAATTATGATGGACGAAATTTGGACAATTTTTTGGACTAGATTTTTGGAACAAATAAGTCAATCCCAGTGTACATTGCAAAATTCCTCCACAGCTGAATCCACATTGTATAGTCATTCAAAAAGGATCAATCGACGACCATGAAATTAAAATAGCGTGTGAAAATTTGCCTTTTTGAAATTATATCCGGAATTATCATTGGAAGGGAGTATAACTGGCCTTCTTGAAAATCGAAATTCAGTACTAATATATAGACACGGATCATAGTCATTTTAAAGCTATTACTATAATACAATGTGTCAGCTAAATTTCAACAACGAACTAATAATTCTCTTCACTGATATGTAATTGCTAATCGTGTATAGAAATATTATGCAACTCTCTTATTTCAACATTACGTTTTGCTTATAACTGACATTTTGTTATATTTTTGACATTCTCTTTCACTGTCTCGCCAAAAATATTGAAATTATCCTCGTATATATTCGAACTGATTCAATGTACAAAAGCGAGGAGAAAAAAATGTTTCAGTTCGAGTGACAATTTCGCTTTTGAAAAGCAAACAATGACGCGCACAATTACCCATCGGCGACGCGACGCGAAGTGTGCAATTGCGAAACGTCACGAGAAGCGCACTCGCATTCACGAATATAGATCCGCTATTAAATACGAACAAATAACTAATTGGCAAAAACGATTGCCGCATTTGCATATAATGAATAATTCATACGTATTCCTACTGATGCGTTAATTATTATATGAAACAACCAATTCAATATTCCCCCAGATCTCACTCACTCGTGGTGTCGTGTCGCGCCGATCCCGGAAAATTTTCATCACAGACGTAAACTGACGAATGAAAACTGTGAGCGAGCGAATGCGCCAGTCGGCCAACCCCCGAATCGAACAATAAAAAAAATGACTACGTTTAAGCACCTACCAACTGGAAAACAATTTATACACTGGAATTTGTATTCATTACTACGAGTTCTGCCGCTAATTGCCGTACTCCGGGGTCAGAACTAAAACACATTCAGTCGCCTTTTAATTAAAGAACAACACTCTTTAGTGTGGTTAGGGCATTGCAATAACGAAAGGCGTTGAAGAGTGTGTCTGCAATTCGCCTTATGCAGGCAACTAGTAAATATTTCGTTGCGAAAAGGGTGAATGATCGATTACATCAAAAGCATTTCAAACAGCGGCACTTACGAGAATGTAAACGGCTATTCGTAATAACAATATCTAATCATTTAAAAATAAGATAATATAAAAGTTGCTACTGTAATATAGAGGAACCTAAGAAAGATTATAAACTTGCCGTAAACAATATAGAACTATATATGTATTGATAGATTGTCTCTAAAGTTTCAGTATTACTTTCTAGGGCCGATCCGTCCCTTCCCACTTTCAAGTATTGTAAACACATTGTAAACACAACTAATGTTCAGAGTTGCACCAGATGCGAATAGCAACAGTGAGAGTAGTTAGACCCGCGCCGTTGTACTATGTGAATGTACATTTCACAGATCGATAACTGTTTCGCGGTAAATATAATAATTATTAAAGCTACATTACGACTCGATGTATTCAACAATGCAGACGAATGTATTACGCAGCAAGTTCATTGAAAAATACCCTAAACTAAAATATAATGGTGCTAAAATATTGTATACGGTGTGCAAAAAAAGTATCAGTAAAGGGATTAACGGCACTGCAGGAAACACGTAAATACCGGAGCACGTATAAGAAATAGAAGGACGATGCCATCACATGCTGAATCTAAGTTTGATCTAATTTACATATTGCTTTCTATAAGTCACTTAATTTACTTGATCAGGAAACATTTAAAGAATTCTAGAATAAATATGATGCTAATTTCAAATTACCAAGTCGACGAAAGTTGAACGTTGCAAAAATTGTACCAACTGTACACGGAGAAACTAAAAACAAAAATAAAATCTCAGTTAGCAAATAAAACACTATAGTTATGCTTGGATGAGACAACAGATATAAAGAAATATTTTGTTGTTAACATTATAGTGCTCACGCTTAAGCCTCTTAAATTGTCATTTCGATTGTTATTAATGCGTAAAAGATTAAAACAATTTAATGGAGAAGCAATCATGATACTGGTACAAGATTCATTAGCTCGATTCGAACTTTCGACAAAGTAACTCTTAATATTTGTTAATGACGGAGCCAGTACAATGGGCTGCTTGGTCTATGCTCTTAAAAAATACAATAATAGTTTGTTGCATAGTACATCCAAACTCGTGCTTTTCATCTCGTGGCAGAAACTATTCAATATTTGTTGCATAACATATGCAAAACTCATGCATTTCATCTCGTTTCAAAAACTATTCGACAATTTTATCCAGAGGTAGATGCATTAATTGCCAGGCTTCCTAACATACTCGAGAATTTAGAATTTTATAGATAGTGGCCGCATATACTCAAACTACCACAGCCAATTTTTACATGCTGAGAAACAGGGAGCGTTTTACTATTATATGTATTTTCAAGAAATGTACGTTCATTTCGACATATACGAGGTTAGTTTGACAAGTAGTGAGAATGACACATAGGTGGCGCTCTAATTGGTAAAACGAATGCACTGTAATATAGGTTGTTTTGTTAAAATGGAAAAAGCAGAGTATCGTGCGGTGATTAAATACTTCCTAATTAAGGGTATGAAAGCTACCGAAATAAAAGATGAGTTACGGGAAACATTAGGTGATTCCGCTCCATCATCTGTCACAATAAGTAGATGGGTAAATGAATTTAAACATGGTAGAACAAGCTGCGTTGATGAGCGCGCTCTAGAGCACCCAAAAGCCTGACTTCTAAGGAAATGATTATAAAAATCCATAATATTACTACGCAAGATCGACGACTCAAAGTGAGAAAGATAGCAGACATGGTAAACATTTCAACAGAACGCGTACACCACATTTTAATGAAAGAATTGGGCCTTTCCAAGCTTTCGGCAGGATAGGTGCTGCGATTGCTTACGACTGATCAAAAGTTCACTCGTTTGCGCATTTCCAATGAGTGTTCGGACCTTTATACGCGGAATCCGGTTGATTTTTGTAGGCGATTTGTTACTTGCGATGAAACTTGGATACACTACAGTACACCAGAAACTAAACAACAGTCGACACAATGGTTAGAACTTGGTTCTGCATCTCCAAAGAAAACGAAAACCACTTTATCGGCAAACAAGGTGATGGCATCAATTTTTTGGGATTCAAAGGGCATTTTGCTCATTGATTACCTTCAGAAAGGTGCCACAATAAACGGACAATATTATGCAGAACTTCTACAAAAACTAATGTTGAGATTAGTGCTAAACGAGCAGGAATGGCAAAGAAAAAGATTCTGTTTCACCAAGACAACGCTCCCTCGCATACCAGCACACTTTCGATGTCCAAAATCCACGAGTTGCATTTTCAATTAGTACCGCAAGCGCATTATTCGCCGGATCTAGCCCTTTCCGACTTCCACCTTTTTCCAAAATTGAAAACGGCACTAGGTGGAAAGAAATTTTCGTCTAACGACGAGCTTATCATCTTCGTAAATGAGTATTTTGCAAGCCTTCCGGAATCGCATTTTAGAGATGGCATAAGGGCATTGGAGCACCGTTGGAATAAATGTATTGCTCATTTAGGAGAATATATTGAAAAATAAAAATTATTTTGTATTTAAAAGATTCGTCTTTGTTTTCCATTCGCACTAGTTGTCAAACTACCCTCGTACGTATATAATTACTATGCTTCACTACTAGAAAATTTGGAGAAAGCAAATTTTAAAAACCACCTGGAATGACCCATAAAAAGGTTTTTTCTTCACATTAACATCTTCTTACATTTAATTTTGGATTAATCTATTACCAATTGTTACTCTAAATCCAAACTTTTCCGTACTAGATAGAAGTTTCGTTCTAATGAATAACTTATTGCAGGAACTGAACAGTTTGTTGAGGGTTTTGATAAAGATCGTTATCGAAATGGTATAATTTCACTTCAGCATCATTATTTCAAATGCATGGAAGTTAAAGAGAAATATATTGAGAATAACGAAAGACTTAATGCCCTAGTTCAATTTTTTTCATCTGGAAAATTACTTTCTGCCCAATCATCATGATATAAAGGAAGTATTCTTAGTGCTTTTAGGGATACTTACTGATTTATAAGAAGTAAAATAATTACGTATTATTTATGAAACTAATTAATTGTTTTTGTATACAAATGAAACAAAGTAATGAGAAAATTATATGTCCACATTTCGGGCATTAGCGTAAGCACTCGTATACTTTCATTTGTACTCGACTTGAAGATCTACTGTCATACAAATAACGACGCGTATATATAAATGGCTATTGTTGAAAATAATGAAAACAACTACTGTCGAATAAAGCAATAATTATGAAAATCATTTCGCTCAATCGAGGTCAACAGGTAATTTGACTTTGTTCGGCAGTTGTACGCGACCGGTGGATGTAATTATACGATAATACAAAGTTATGAGAGAACTATATGTCCGCCTTTCAGATATGAGTGTAAGCTCTCATATTGCTTTGTCTATACACGATTAGAACATCTACTTCAGTACCATTACTTCAAGTGCGTAAAATTGAAGTGAAATATGTTACAAAATAATGAAAGAATTAACGTCCTAATTCATTTCTTTCATTTTAATACTCATTTCTAGTTATATCATTGTGGTGTATGTAAAATATTTTAATTGCTTTCAAGAATATCGTGCATTCATAAGTAAAACAGTTACATATTATTTACTATAAATAAATCGAATTCTTCTGTATCGACTTCTAATGGAATTCTCTTCGTATCACATCGTATCATTACATTCAGTTATTATCTCAAAATCAGCATCGATTTTGCTCTTCCTTTAGTATTTCCAAATAACAAACGTTACTCATAAAGCTGGTCTAGATTATTCCAATTAGAAATAAACACGTCAAGCTGCGTTAGGTCACGTGTCTAACTCCAATAAAGATGACTGACATTCATTCTTTTTATTTTGTCGCCCCGCCAACTGCGTCGGATATATATGTGTATATATATATATACATATATAGATACACATATATACACGCACACAAGTCCTAATTATTTCGGGTTTGTTATCCTGGCTTTTGCATTTTCGTTCACGGATAATCCAGAAAGCATAAGGTCTTTTTACCGCCTGCCAAAGCTTATGTCGAATGGGAAATAAATTGCGAAACCCGATTGGAACCGTGGATTCCCGTTCCAATTGGGACTCCTACCTGATGCAGTGTTCCCCAAGGTGCAGAGGTGGGATCCGGATAAGCTCTATTTTCACGTCACATGACGCACTCGAGGATTGTTTTATTTTCCAATTTCCTACCTTTCCCCATTTCCGTTTATTTACAAGTACACATACCTATCTTATTGCACCTACATCATGTTGATTATTTCGAGTATGTACTGAATTTCTGTGAAAGGAAATATATACTTATACTCCCATACATATTGCATGCTGCGTTGCGACGTGTACGCGTTAAATCTAAATTTAATTTTGTGTTTCTTCACTATATTACAAATATATGTATGCACATGGTATATCAACCCAATCATCTTGAACATCAGTTCGATATTTTGAAACCGACGAATTACTACACTGTTTATTTTAAAACAAGAAATCTTAAACAGTATAACAAAAGGGTATTTCACTTGCAATTGTATCTTTATCATTTTTCGTATAAAATTTTAATTACTGATAATTAAAGCAGTCAATTTTGATCAGAACGCCAGGATAGGATCCGTTGTATTAAGTACGTATTTGTATGTACACATACTTATATGAATCAGCATATATCTGAGCAGAACGATTGGCCTTGGATTGGTCGTCATAAACATTCAGTACGTACTTATTACGAACCTGGTGTGCTGACAAATGTGAAGCGATTTTTTGTCTTTCAGAGCGACTTAAAACTTTAAAGCGATACATTTGCTAACTACTTTTACATTTTATCCATTATGATTAGATGTCTGTTTCATCGTTTCTTCTGAAATCTGGGAACATTAGTCATCCCTGCCCTAAAAAGATCGTCATAGTAGGAAAACTTCCACTCTTTCAGAACGCTTTTAACATGGGAAAACGGCATAAAGTTATTAGAGCGCTGTCTGGGTTATGGGTTAGATGTTCTGCATTATCGAGGTGAAGAAACGAACTACCTAGTCTCGAGCGAAGTGTCTTTTATGCTACCAGAATCGTTGTTAGCCTACGCTATACATATAGAATATCGAAAAACTATATATATATATATATATATATATATATATATATATAGTATATATATATTTCATAGTATTAAGTTTAAGGATCGCTATTCTCTTACCGAACTCATAATCTCTATCTATTCTCGCTAACTTAAGGAAATGGAAAGGATGGTATAATGCGTTTATACAAGAAAATTTTATTCATAATTATTAGAACCCTTGAAGAGTCTATTTGTAATAACGTATTAATCGTTTTTATTTTAATGTCTTATAGTTAAACGAGTAGTACGCTAATTTTATGCTTTATATTTTTATAACGAACTTATAAGACATGGGCTAAACAAAAGATATTATAAACAGTGAAAAATATTAGAATATATACTTTGTTAGGTGCTTGTTTATATTCTCAAACTGAAATTACTATAAGAGTAAAAGCTTCACGCCGAACACTGGCAAGAATGGCAACATCAAGTAGTAGGCAACATTATCACTGATCGCGCAAAACCACGGAAAGGGGGAATAGGAATTCTGGCTCAACAAATATCGTACCTACATAAAGACGATTAGTAACATTGATTTACAAAATAGATAATTTTCCATAAAAGAGTTGTTACATCTTCTGCAGTCCTTTAATGTAAAGGTATCACAGCGGCCTCGAGTGTACGCTGCTGGATTAAAATGTCTCCAGCCTACGAAAAATCCTCGCCTTCAGAGGTTCAAGATGCATCAACATTTTACCGCTCGAGAATGAAGAAAGATCTTTCTATCAAATTATATCGCAAACATTTTAGAAATGTTTTCTTAAGTTGCATGTTAGTTACTGCTGTTAATTTTTCAATCACAGGTCATATTCAGTGACAAGTCGCGACTCGAAGCATTTACAGAATATATCAAATTTGGAACATTATATAAAGGAATGTGTAACACAAAGTGTTAGACATGCCTCCGCTGTGATAGTATAGTAATGCATGACTGAGTATGGAGCAGGACTTTGTTGAAGGGTAGATGAACCTGTGACAATCCAAAACTGTAATGAAAACTGTTCAGTTCTATTACTTCACTAGATGCAGAGAAAAATTTTTCGATGTTTATGCAAGGCTTCGTGCCATACGGCGCAATTTGTTTAGAATATTTTTCGCGATGTCGATATACTAGTGCTAGCCTGACCTGGCTATTTACCGAACCTCAATCTAATTGGGAATGTTTAGAATGTTCTTAAATCCATTGCCTACTCGTTCCCAAACTCCAAGTTAAGCGTTTTAAAAGAAAATATCGAAAACGCTTGGAAAAACAACAGAAAGTTGTAAGATATCCTAAAAGCCTGTATCGATAGCATTCTAAAGCGAATTTATTTAAGCTAAGGAAGGATTGACCTAATATTGAAACGAATATATCATATAGTTATAGATATGTATTAAAATCTATACTAACATGTGTAATATATTGTAGAAGTATACGTTTCAACTTTCACGTGTTTGAATTTTATTTCGTTAAATCTCTAGAATTGTAGTGTGGGTCAATTTAATTTCCAGATACTGCAAGTAGTCTTATTAGAGTAAATTTAGCCTTAGCTTTACATGGCAATTTCTTAAGCTTGCAGAAATCATCATTTCGTTTGAATTTCTTATAACTTAGTCAGCCTCTTTTCGAACATTTTAAAAATACCCTACTATAAGAACCATTATTTGACCAATATTTGGCAACAAATTAATCCATTTTAAAAGCATGTTTCACTATTCATTGCGCCCACCTAGAAAAAGTTATTTCCTGTTCGTATAATGCTACCCAAAGAAATGAAAATAATTTAAAGCAAATAATGTTTTATTCAAACTTTATTTGTGTTTTTTTTATACAAATAACATTCAATTACTCACTAATATGTGTTTACATTAGGTATTAAATGTAGAGGCAAATCTAATAGATCCCTTCGTGGTGATGAATAATGTTTATATAATCTTGTACAGATCTTAGAATCTAATCTCTTTCTTTTATAAAACTAGTCTTCAGAAACTTTAAAAATAATAAGGAAAACTTTGTTTAAATTCCAAAGTATATGTTAGGCAAATAACACACCAAGATATTTCTCGTTTGAGAAAAAAAGACAACTATTCTACGTGCATTCATGTCATGCATTTTCCGGTAATCTTTCTTACGCAAATACGTTCGGTGTCGTGCCACGCCATGTAACCAATGATTTTCCATCACCAATTCAAATTAAACTATCAATAACGGAATGATTAATATCACTTCAATATAAAAAGCTCGGGTAATCCCTTAAGTCACCGTAAAAAATTGCTTACTCGGTGGAGTACAGGTCGTATTTCAGCCTGAATCGTCTCCTATATCGGATTTAACGGCACTCTATCCAGGGTCTATGCAAATCTGTGTAATCTACACCTTCTATGGTCCATTCATATTGTAATAATTCCATTGCCCTGTGTAAGATGCATAAAATTGATAGCTTTCGCAATTTTCTAGGCGACGCTCGACGACCATGGATCCGCATAGAACGCATGCGTGTTCGCCTTGCGGTAGCCACTTTTCCTTCTCTCTCTCTACATGGAACACAAAGCCAACCCCCGATGATAGATGGGAATAGATGTGAAACAAATGAACTGGACAATGGCCAGCAGTTCACAGTTCATTTCACACACAGATTCAACACCATCTATGATAAATTTTCAGTGCCAATTCGCATACATAATCATGCTTATTTAGATATTTTAATAATAATAAATAATAAAATTGAATTTATTTAAACGTTTGGTAAAAGCCAAACGTAAAAAAGAAATATTACAGCTTAGAATACTAAATCTTATTAAGATAAAATAAAATTCGATTCGAGAATGATAAATATGGGACCATTATAGTAGCCAGAGTAGAGTTTCAATATGTTACCATATAATTTTTCTCAACTGCTTCAAAATGTGCAATGCATAACGCGTTCAAACAACTCTTTGTAAAATTGGGCAACCACAGTACAGTTTCATTTTTAATTATATATTTACATATAACTATAAACATAAAACATATCTAATCTACAATTAGAAACCCAACTGCATGACGTTCAATTTAAAAATGCTCCAATTATATTTTTAAGGGTACGCTAAAATGCTCCATTTTCGAAATTATTTTTTTTCCTGTTAAGTACAGTGTACCAGTCTGCTCTTTCATTAAAGCACAATAAAAAAATTCCCAACTTTTAGATGACGTATATTATATATATAATTACACGTATTAAAAGCGTAGTCGTTCTCAACAAATACTATTTTTGATAAATTAAAAATAATAAAAATATTAGGAAATATTTTTATTATTTTATATTATATTTAGAAAGTACTATAGTAAACTTTAAGCTAATTGAAAAAATTAAAAAATATAATATAAACGATTTTAAATAAATAAATTTATTAATGTATGTAAATATCATCAGCTTATTTCGCGATAGGTACTTGGCGAAACATATTTAACAATAAAATTAAAATTAAAGTTCTTAGTTATGTTTTAATGAATGTACCTATTGTGCTCGATCAAATTGTTTTGGGCTTTCGCCCATTTTAAAATACAATACTAGAACTAAATATAAGGACCATCGCTATACAAAGGGTAATAGGAAAGTTTTGCAATACAACTTTGTATATTTAATTTTTTATAAGTAATTTCCTCTACACTCAATACACCTCTCCATCCTCCGAAACTGATCTTTAAACCGGTTCTGCCAAGTTTCACTAAGGAGTAAAGCACACTCGTTTTCCCAAGCCCGCAGAAGGTCCTCATCACTGGAAAACTGCCTCCCTTTTAGCTTCATTTTCACATGCGGGAACAGTGCAAAGTCACAGGGAGCAAGATCTGGACTGTAGGGAGAGTGCTTGAGAAGTTTCAATCCTCTCGTGATCAAATATTCGGTGCAGGCTTTGGCGCCGTGAGCTGGAGCATTATCGTGTCCATTATTGACTTTGGCCGTAGGCTCTTCATATATCCAATGACTTTAGGCAAGCACTGTTTAGCATACCACTTAGCTGTGATTGTCTTCTGTGTGTCCAAAACGATGCGTTTCACAGTTCCACTCGATTTGAAAAATACCGCTATCATTTTCTTCTTTACAGATCGGGATTTTCTGGCAACTGCAAGTGTGTCCTCATCATCGAAGACCTAAACTTTAGTTTTGAGCTTTGGTCGGCACATCGTTATAGTACAGCCAAGTCTCGTCACCTGTCACGATGTTGTTCACATACCGAGATTGTCCCTTATTAAACTTTGTTAGTATCTCCCGGCACCAAGACACACATCGTGTCATCTGCTCTTCAGTCAGTCGATGCGGCACCCAGAGAAAACAAAGTTTCTTTACGTGCAAATGATCATGCAGAATCGAACGAATTGCTGGTGCATTTAGGCCTGAAGTACACTCTATCTGTTGGTAGGTCACTCGCCTGTCCTCGCTAAGCATTTTCCTCACAGTAGTAACATTTTTCTCCGTAACTGACGTTCGTGGCCTTCCTGGCCTCTCAGCATCCTCCACAGTTAAATTTTTCGTTTGGAATTCTCTATACCGCCTGAATATAGTAGCACATGGGCATTTAGCTATTCCAACCTTCATTTTATTAAGATAGTTATAAATAAAGAATTGGAAGACACAAACCTTTACCAAATAAACTCATGGCGGAAATTACTTTGACAATAAAGAGCGATTATTAGGTCTATTTTAATGACAACAGTAGAGAAACTGTCGAAACGTAGGATTACGTGAATACTCCAAACGACGGAACTTACCATATATCTTCTTTATCATCAACAATTTCATGTCATTAATGCATAATAATGATATACGAATATTAGATAAGCTTTCTGGCGCTAGTTCTAGATTATTCCGTACCGTCATCTGTTAAAATAAAATATAATAATGATTTCCCAAAATACACGGTACACTGGTTCAAATGCAAATATCTCAAATAAGAAGGATAATAAAATAATTCATTAGTAATGAATTTTCATAAAGAAAAATAATGAAGCATGCCCTTATTCCTTGTGGAAATAGAAAATACTGTCCTAAAATTTAGACAAAACTTTGGTACTCGTCTAAAATAAAGGTTAAGTAAAAAATATCTTTTAAGTAAGCAAATACTTATTTTAATTCTGTAGTTTTGTAGACTTATGACCCGTGAAAGGTACCTGTATTATTTTCCTGAAGCATCCTCACATTCCATTTTTCTTACCTATCCCTGTATATTTTCAAATTCCACCTAATATTTTATATCTAAAAGAAATCCAATCGACTTCACTATTCAAAACGGTCGAGTATTCACTATTGCGCTTATAGATAATTGATTATTTTTCAACATAAAAATTAAAGTAATGAAGAGCATTATAATTAATATTTTAAAATTCGTCGTGTAAAAATCGCTGATTTGAAGTAAGTTAATCAAGAAGAGATAAAAAAGTGTAAGATAGGAAATCCAATGTTCTTCGCTGAACGATCGTTCGAAATAAAACCGATTGATTGAAAGTTCCGTGTCCCGAAACATAAAAGTAATACCGGAAAATGTACCGTGTTCTTTTTAGACGTACCATTGAGAAAAGAAGAAAGATATAAGTCCGCGGCAATAAGACAGAATATGTACAAATGAACCAAAGGAAGGATTCGACGCCAGAACTGATTGGTGCAGCAGATTGAGCGTATCATCATTATCTGCTCATCTTCTTTTCCAGGTTTGACTAGATAGTCTTTCGTCCTGATCACAAAGAAACATTTTTCTCTTAAAATGCGAAGTTCAATTACTTGTATAATTGTACGTAAGTCTTTCCTTGTCAATTTGTTTTCTATCTTTTACTTATTTTCGCGCTTTTCCTGTAGCCATCTTGGAATTAACGTTGTATATTCGTTCATAAAATTGACGGTTCTCAAAATTAATTACAGATTGACAGACATACATAGTTATCCACAAGTAATTAACGACATTATTTATTTGAAATGTTATCATTCTAAAACACAGAAAAACTAAAAACAAAAGACTTCTATATAGAGTATATCACATTATTATACATCTTGGCTCTGCCTATAACGCTTCTTGTAATGCTTGTTTTAGTTGTGCCATTTGTGAAGTAAAGTTTTATAAATTTTTGTTCAAACCTTTTAAATCTTTAGATCTTTTAAATCTAGTATTATTTTTGATTCTGTTCTTTGAAATCAATTTTCAAGATAATAATAATAATGGTAATATACAGTCTGTCGAGAGAAAACCGAACTTTTTTGTTGTAGCTACAACGAACTGTCAAAGTTGATAAGTTGTTTGAAAAATGGAATTAAATCGAGAACATTTCATAATTTTCGAAGACATTATCTCAACAAGAATGCCTCGCCGAGTTGGTTTCTGTTTTCGACAATCAAGCACCATACAATAATTTCTCGTTGATATGGAGAATTCAAACGTGGACGGATTTATCTTAACGACGATCCAAGAGCAGGTTCATCAGAAACAGCAGTCGTTCAAGAAAACAGCATCGACGTTTTCTTGAATGACTGCTGTTTTTGATACGTAAGATCATTAACGAAGATCGACATATGATATATCGCCAAATCGAAGCATTATTGGGAATTCCAAGGACCTCAATTCAAAAAGTTTTGGATAAAGAATTAGTTTCCTGTTGTATACCGCATCCGTTGACCGAAAAACAGAAAGCAGCTAGGGTGAATTGGTGTCAAAAAGCCCTAAATTACCTCAACGCCGGACACTCTAAAAACATGTACAACATTACCAGTGGTGATGAATCTTGGATTTACTCATACGAGACAGAAAATAAACGCCAGTAATCTGTTTGGGAGTTCCGAGATGAAGAAAAGCTGGTAAAAGACATCCGTTCTCGAAGTGTCTCCAAAAATATAGTCGCGACATTTGTCTCGAAAGCAGGTCATGTAGCAACAATTCCTCTACAAGATGAAAGAACTGTTACTGTCGACGGTTATACAACTACTTGTTTGCCGCAAGTTGTCGCTGAGATTCGACAAACCAACCCCAAGTGACAAATCATTCTCCGTCAAGACAAAACAAGTTCGCACACAGCACGCAGGACAATTGAATTTTGAACGTAACAAATTGGACCATCCTCAATACAGTCCCAACGATTTTCTTACCTTTCTGGAAGTCAAGAACTGACAGCGTGGTCATAGGTTCCAGTCGTCAGAAGGAGCAGTCGATGCCATTAAGAACGCAATTTTGACTGTATTAACAAACGAGTGAAACAACTTATTTCAGAGTTGGTTCGAGCGCATGCAAAAGTTCATTAATTTGCGTGGAGAATACTTCGAAAAACAATGAAGTTTTTAAAAACTATCTACTGTTTTATTCTAATTTTATATGCAAAACTTAAAAGACAACCGAGGCTTGTCTTCATAAAAATATTATTTCTCTAAACATCAGAACAACAAACATATGAACAATATGAATTTTGTAGAACAAATCATATGTAGTAACGAGACATAACAACTAAAATAGATATGAAAATATCGCTATCTAAGAGACTTATAAACCCCTCAGGAAATCTAATCTAAACATCTAAAAGTCTGCTTAATTCTTTATGGCGCTGTGTCGCAGAATCGAAACAAACATATAAGTTCCATTTAAAACTATGAAGAAGTAAAATTTCTCGTGTTGACATACGATCGTTGCCACAACATAGTGTTGTAAATAGTATGAATCTCACTTCTGTCTAGCATAAGTACACATAGTGTGTTTTTTCATTTGTTATCATAATTTTGTAAGTAATTGTGTACGTTGTGGTTACATGTGGTAAAATTGAAAATAAATTATTTGCAAAGGAAATTGCTTTGTGATTAAAATAAAAGAAGTAAACGTATATCTTCGTAAATAGTATGTAATATAGAATTATTTACGTAATATATTTGTAATCTCCGCAACCTACAAACAAGCGGTGCTTCAAAAGTGCAACGTGAATAGTTTTATACATTTTGTATTGCCTACCTCAAAAGGAACACAAAACGAAAAAACGTCCACTAAGCCATAACGAATACAAAAAGCAGGAAGTAATTGGACAGATAGTAATGAGATTCTGATAATGCTAATGTGGGTGAGCGTATATACAAAGTTTTGGATGGTCTCCAGAACTTAGTCGATAATGAAGAGCAACTAAAATCAGATGTCGTAAGTAAAGAAGTTGTAGCTGCACCTATTACGTCCATCAGTGGTAAAAAAAACTCAATTCAGCAACAGAAACAAGCCCTCAAAAATAAGTTTTGCTAGCAAATTGTATCAAGATGGCTTTTGTACAATAAAATACAAGAAAAGCTAGATCATTTAACAAAACCCTGGACTCGGATAATTTTAAGAAAGAGGTGGCTGAGACTGTATAAATTTGAAACAAAGTAACGAAGTCGTAAACGAAAATCAGATATGAAAAGCTCGCTACAGGAATAGTAGAAACGAATATTCTTTAATATATCCCATAAAAGATATTCAAAGAGACCAGCTGATTACCGTCCTGAATGGTCTAGAGAGTAGGTAAGATACAAGCTTTCAAGTATAAGCTGTAATGAATGAATAACCGATTAAAAAATTTCACTTGAAATGAAACAATGTTATATATCTGTAATATAGTTTTTTAATAAATATTTTCAAAATTCAAAGAAATAATTTTTTAATTACTTTCTCCATAAGCAGACATACACTTGAACCACTTAGAACAAATTCAAATAAAGAAACAAGATGACGTCCTAAAGAGTTAAGGGAAAAAGAATTTCTTACGAAGGAAGAAGTAAAATGCACCGTTAAAACCTTTATTAGCATTTTTCTTTCTTTATTAGAATTTTACTAAAAAAAGTGTCAATTAACAATTAGTTTTATATAAACTCAATAGTTTCAAATTTAACACAGATACGTCATACACAATTGTTTACTAGATAGTTAGCAGTAAATCGTGATAAAAATCTGTGAACTTACTACCGCTCTCTGCGATTAACCGTCTGCATTAGATTCTCCATCGTAAAATATTTTTAGATATAAAAAATGTGGCTATATTTGCATTTTTATCCAGAATTGTTCATACGAAAATATGTAAAAATTATATGGCAATTATACTACATGAAAAATCGCTTCTACTCTTGTCAGTTTATATTGAAGATGTTGAATTAATAGCAATATAGCTCTCACCAAGTAATACTGACGTCGAAACATTCAGAAAATAACGAATCAGCAATATCTGAATAATTCTAAAATACTATTTTTAGTAAAGAATACGTCTCATTTTAAAATAAAATAGTCTTTCCGAAGTTATTTATAATCTCAAAGCAAACTGTTTATTTACAATCTCAAGGTGTAACTTTAGCATCTCTAAGGAACGATTAAAGAATTTAATTCTGTTTAAAGAAAGTTATTTTATGAGAAATATATAATATATGTATAACGCGATAAATAATTTAAATAATATATATTTTAAAAAGCATTTTGTAGGCACGTCAAATTACACAACTTTTAAATTACTTATTCGCCTATGCACTTACACTTAATACCACTTATTTTTATATCTTTCTCGTCAAGAGAAAGTAACTGTAAAAGGATGGAGGTAGCGAGCTGTGTCGATAAAATTACATTCATCTTACCGCCACCATCCTTCTAAGTACGGGTCCCGGAACGATTCCGGGTAATTTCCTAGACCTATGTACGTGCGAAGAAGAAAGTACACCCGAAAACCGGGAATATTAAGAATGTGTAGATGTACCCGTCACGCTTACCTCATACACCACCATCTCTTCTTTTCATCTCCACCACGATCGCCCACCACCCTCTCCGCCCCTACCTCCAATCTATCCACCCGGCTCACTTCTCGTCGTCCAAGTCAACCTCACGAGCCCTACTCCTTCTCATCGCGGAAATATAGGATGCCATAAATAGAATAGTCTCCGAGATATATGTGATTGAGGCTTTCGTTGAAAGAGGGTCATGAAATTGGTTATGACGTAAAGCCAGGAGTGTTTTCAGTTAGCGATCCCGGGCCTATTCAAGAAAAGGAAGGGGGGCCCCCTCAGAACCCGATAATACGTGAGCTCTTTCGCATTCCACTACACCGAGGCGGACCAATATGGCTCCGATCGTTTCTCAAGCTTATACCTCGTCCTTTCATATTTCACCAAAGGTATAACTACTCACACACACACACACACGCTAACACATATACATATACGCTCCCGCTCAAACTTGTACATATATATATATATATATATATATGTACATATACAACAACCCCTTTCTTTATATGTGTGGTCTCTTCTTGCTAGGTCGCCATCTCTTTGCCGACTTCGCCGAACCGTTGAAAGAAAAAAGTTGTGCGCATTATTTGTTCGTTCCTTATAACGCAATTTCGCCAACATAAACATATAGAAAAGTCATATTTCTAACGAAGTCGTCGCTTCGTATTTGCAATATACATTTGAATGTAAAAAATTGTAAAAAGTTGTCCATGAAAGTATGATTCATTGAGCTCTAAACTTAAAAGTGGTAAAAGTTTAGGATAGAACGCGATAGCTACAGAAATGATTAAAAGCGGAGGCGATAGTTTATTAAACAGTATAGTTGTGAAAATACTTTTATTAATTACATTCGAAAACTGTTGATCATATAAACTGAGACGTGTTCATATCTATTATCGTTTCGATAATGGTATCCTTCAGGTGTATAGAAGTGCCGACAAAGCCAGACTACCTGATGAGCTCTAGAATTGCAAAAAGCGATCGGTATGGTCGTGGTTTTTTTCGGAAGCAGTTATTTTTCCGAAAGTCTCAAGTTGTACTATAGTTTCTAACCAAATAGTAATCAACATTCTGTTTCCAGAAATTTAGATATAAATTAAACCTCTAAATTGCGACCACTAAAACTTACTGTAAATAGGACCGTTATGTGGAAGTGACTAGTATTGAGAAAGTCAAAATCGTTCGTATATAATTATATATAAGGTATATATACATATTACATATAAATATAAATAAAACAGTCGTTAAAAATTACATTTTTTAAACAAATATATATATATATATATATATATATATATATATATGTACTTAAGGTATTCGTTATGTATATTTCCATCGAGCTTACTTTTATCGCAAAAAGTAAAAAACTTTTTAAAAAAAAAGTTTTTCACGCACTTTCCTTATAGCTTAAATGTTTGACGTACAAAGTTGGGATTCTTCAACGCCACTTTCACTAGTTGTATCACAGTCTTCATTATCAATTAGTTTACTGATCATTTACTGATCAAAACATTGCCATCACCAGACGCAAGGTTCTTTAGGCCTAACCCATATCTAAGAAAAAGCTGGTATAGTGGAGTTTCGCCTTCAAAATCTTCTTCTTGCTGGATCTTATTCAAGAATTCTATTTTAAGAAAACATTTAGAAATTGTAGATTGCGCGAAACATTTTCCATCTTGCTGATATCCAAATTAGAGCGTTGGTTAAATTAATGCTTTTTTGTGTGCAGTCAAATCAGGCGATGGTGATGGCCGTCTCATATCGCCGCTTTTAGCAATTATCCGATTTGGAAATTGTTGTCTCAATAACTCCATCGTTGCACGGGCTGTATGAGGTGTTGCACCATCTTGTTGAAACCATATGTTTGCGTTTGGTGGCAATTGCGGAAATAAAAAATTTTGAAGCATTACTCTGTAACGTCCTCCATTTATTGTTTGACTTACACCTTGATCGTTTTCAAAAAACAATGGACCGTAAATTTTTTCGTCGGTAATGCAACACCAAACAGTAACACCAATTATGTGTAAAGATTTTTGATGAAGATTTTTGGGATTTTGTGATCCCCAATATCTGTTGTTTTGTTTATTTACGAAACCGTTCAAGTCAAAATGCGCTTCGTCGGTCATCATTAAATTTGACAAAAAGTTTTCATTATAATCAACGAGATTTAAAACTGCTCTAGCATATTCCAAGCGCAATGCGAAGTCTTCAGGATTTAGTTTTTGGACTAGTTGGATTTTATAAGGGAAGAGGTGCAAATCAAATTTCAGAATTCGCCGAAGAGTGCGGTCAGAATGCTGCAACTGGGCAGATGGTCTTCTCGTTGATGCCTCCGGATTTTCTGCGACCCCTTGTCTCGCAGCTACAATATTTTTGGCCGATCTGCCAGTTCGAGGTCTGCCAGTACGTCTTGAATCTCCGACAGTCCCAAATTCAGCAAAATTATACACCAATGAATGGTTGGACCCGTTGGAGCAGTTCTTACGCCATAAAATCTTCTGTATGCACGTTGAGTATTAATTATCGAACGATTCTTTTCAAGGAATAGAAAAACAATCTCAGTTCTTCGCAATTGTATAGCGTTCCATTTTTATATATTTTCCCAAGTTTAATTCCTGAAATAGAAAAAAAAAATATGCAATATTCACAAGCAAAGAAGTTACAATTTTTTTCATCACATAGTTACTTTCGCTGCATCCTGTAGAAAAGAAAAAGTCCAAAATAATAATTTTAAAATGAGACAAAAAAAGAACAAAACTTTCAGAAAAACAACTAAATAATTAATTTTAGGCTGTGTAAAAACCAAAGTGTATGTATATAGGAAGCACTTAATAAGAATTTATTCGAAAAATATGTAAATCGCCCTGATAATTTCTTATACGAAAATATTTAATTCTTTAGAAAGCGAAATTGCTAAAGGGAGTAATTAATATCGCGACCCATAAATAACGATCGATTTAATGAAAACCGAGAATTTGCGAGCGGCCACCGTTTGAATTTTCAGGTGCCCACGTTCACCGAATTTCCATTATTTATATTGCTAAGAATTACTTACACAGCACGAAGTAAGAAATATAAATCACTGCTGTAAGAAAATAAAAGGAACAGGAGAAGACGAGAGAAACCAAAAATATATCGGGGTAAAATCTGAGATTCGAATGCAAAATTTGCTTCCGCAACTTCTACTTGGAAATTATTTGAATTGTACTAAAATAACAAAACTGTAATAGTAAAATACATCATTCTAAATGTGATATCTTATTATGTTGTCGATTATATCGGTAGCAGGTATTACAACAAAGCAATATCTCAGTATCACATATAAGATATAAGTTCACATACACATACAGGCATACACAAGGCATTCGTTATAAAAACAACAGCAACAGTCAAAATATTTTAACAACAGAAGATCTAATAATCTGACCAATATCCGTCATTCGATCAACACTGTCGCAGCTATGAGAAAGTACCGTTTCGTGATGAATAATAAAATCGTACATCAGTCGTGTATAGTCCGAGCTCAAACCTATAACAGGTGGCGCAAAAGTTATGTCCTAATTTTAACTGGCCGCCATTTTGTTATACATGGAAAAAAAGGAGCTCTGTTTTCATAAAAAGTTTATTTGAAATTTTAAAATTTATGACATTAATTGGAAAAAGTTATATCGCTCAAATAGCCACCTCTCAAGTTGATGCATAATCGCGCATTTTGAAATGCTGCTCGCAAAACATCTGGCTCTAAATTGGCGATTTTATCTTCAATGTTAGCTTTCAAGACTCGCAAGGTTTGTGGTTTGTTGTGGTAAACGAAAGATTTTAAAAAGCCCCAAAGGAAGGAGTCTGGTGCTGTTAGATCTGGCAATCTGAACGGCCAGTTCAAATCTCCAAAACGGCAGATCACTCGACCTGGAAATTGGTTTCTCAAAATCTCCATCGTTGCTCGAGCTGTGTGAGCGGTTGCTTCGTCCTGTTGATACCAACAATGATCGAGACCCAATGCAGCAACTTGCGGCAAAAAGAACTCGTTTAGCATCTGCCTGTAATGCTCACCATTTACGGTTACGGTGGCGCTATCGGCATCTTCAAAAAAATAAGGGCCAATCACTTTTTCACGGCAAATGCTGCACCAAACAGTCACTTTGAGAGGATGGAATGGCTGTTCATGCATTTCACGTGGCTCTCTGTTCCCCAGAAACGCAAATTTTGTTTGTTATCATAACTACTTAAGTGGAAATTTTTGATACGAAATCATTCTCTTCTTGCAATTTGTAGGAGAGCATTTTCAAATCTTTCATCAAAATTCGTTGCAACGAACATCTGCTGATACCTAGTTGGGTGGATCGTCGTCTCGTTGATGTTTGTGGATTCTCTCTGACGTCGTCGGCAACAGCAGCGATGTTCTCGGTCGAACGAGCAATACGAGACCGGCCACTTCTTGCGACATATGTAGTGGACCCAGTTTACACGAGGCGTTTAGCCAAACGTTTAATTGTTCGAGCACATTAAACAGGACGACGAGGAAAACGACGACGAAATTCACGCTGCGCTAAAACAACTGACTGAAAATTTGTCAAATAAGCAGTAACAATAATTCCATGTTCTTGAGGTGTGTATCGCTTTATGGCTTGTTGACAACTAATTCTCCATATATCTATATTATAAATGTCAAAGCATAGTGACATTTGGCGCCATCTTCAAAAATGACAGCCAATTCAAATTATTACATTACTTTTGCGCCACCTATTACATATTTTTGTTGCGCGAAAAATTTTTCGACGTTGGAATGATAAAATCGAGAAATCTTCGTCATGGTAATATATTTTATTGCTATATATCATATACATGATATCAGCATTGTCAAAGGATATCTAAAAATTATCTGGCTTCCACGGTTGTTGTCCATACTTTCTTCATCGTAGCTTCAATGATACCTTGTACATAGGGTAGATGGGATTTAAAGAGGAGGATAATGTACGCTGAGTATTGATTTGTGGAATTCTAGGATTAACATGCCGGTCTATGGTCTCTTGGATATTATGTTTGGAGAAATTGTTATTTATAAAGGCATTTGTGATATGACTTTATTCTTGGAGTAGAAAATACCAGTCAGATATGTTGAAAGCTCTCTGAACTAAGGAGTTTACAGTGCCTTCCTCTTGGACGGAATGATGATGGGAAAGAGTATTTAGATACCGGACACTATGTGTAGCTTTGCGGTAAACTGAATATCCTAGTGAACCATCCAGACGACGATGTTCCAAGATATCTAGGAAAGGAATGGAATCTTCTGGTTCAAACTCCATGGTGAAACTTTTGGAATTGTGCTGGAAATTTAGGAGAGAAAGGAAGTTTTTCAAGGAATCCCAGTAATGTTGTCATCAGAAACAAATACAAGTACACTAACGGGAAAGAAAGAACACTTAACGGCATCGGTTATTTACATATTCTTTCAACACCTCAATCGTTTTCTGGTCTCTAAAAACACACATCCATCACACAGTGGAAGCTCCACAAGCAGGGATGCAATATTTGATCAGGCAGTAAATACATATGGCCAAAATAATACGCTTTTAATGTATCTATGTTAACTATATTTCGTAAATAAAAAATTGCGACAGGCATAGAATTAAGTTTAATTAATTAAATCGTTGATATGTACATTCCAAGATATAGAATTGACCCAAACATTTAAATAACTTAGATTTGCCATTTACCATTCGAATTGTAATAAATGGTTTGGATAGTTTTTTTGTGTTGAAACATTTAATTCTAAATACTTGTTTTGCTACCCGATATTTATAGATCTAGTTATGTTACCACTTTATTGTGATACAACTGGCGTGTATTTAGCAGCTATTATAAATAAAATGTAGTCGGCACATTAAAAACGAAAACGTCTGCTGAACACAGTGTATCACAGTATATCAATACCGTATGCTACAAATTAAGTTGGTCCAAGTATTAGTCCTTATGAGATTCCTCTATTTGTCAAACTAGATGACTATAAAAGGAGCTCTTTCTGTATATCATTATACACCTCAATAATGCTTGAAAATTATTTTTTTGTCTACCTTAATGTAATCGAGACCCATTTCACCTATTTCTAGTGATTATAGTTTATCAAATAGCACCTAATTATTAATTCTATCAATTTCTGGACAAACACCATAAAATATATAATTCAAGATAAAGCATTTATTTTTGACATGAATCTTTTGGGATTCTTCATGTGCATATATAGTGTATTTGCTTTCTGATAATAAACTGATAAGTAAATAACTGAAAAATATAATTCTTCTAATACAAAACACACAAAATTTAAAACTATAAGTTCCAGTGCAAACAATGTACTTCGCGCGTGTATCGTGCTCCTGCTGAATGGAACAGGCCTATGTAAAAATGACCAAAGGAGAACAAGCTAGATAGCTAGATGAGTCTGCCCTCACAAGGTTGCCGGTACTTGTTCCGGTTTAGGCAAGAAGCTCGCCACTGTAAAATCAACTTAGGTTGCACTTTAACATAAAATTCACGAGCTTAAAGAACATCACAAAGGGATGAAAAATTAGAACTGAATCTGGAGGAAACGTGTACGCAGATTTATCTTGGTGTTTCACGCATACGTGGAATTTAGTGAAGAGCCATGCTACTCTTACATAATGCAATTTTAAGCAATTTAATTGTATCTAAGCGGGAAAAACATAACGTTTGTATGGCAAACAGCACTGAAAACAGTCTTTTGAAAAAATATACTATCCAAGCGTTCTTCGGGGCTTTAATCTAGGTTAGCAATTTTCTCATAATCTATTCCGTTAAAAAATTAATACTACGCATTTATCTAAATATTGGAAGGTCTTTTCGGCAACATTGGAATTAAATATAGTACAATCAATTAGTACATCGAACGAGTTAAGAGAGAGATGCTATGCTATCTATGCCTACACTATTTAAAATATTTCCAAGTCATGAATGAAAAAAAATAAATAATTTAGGAAGGGTTTCACGTAACAACTTACGGGAAGAAAATTGCTAAAGAATGAATATTTCAATTCTGTTTAACGAAGCAAGGAAACGTGAAAATATAATGATGTCCTTCTACATAATAAAGCATTATTTTGTAAATTGTTCACCACAATTGAACAAAAATATGTAATCGGATTCGTTAAAGCACGGTCACATTTCCCGTCTTCGCCATTATTCACCAAACGACCATAATTTAGTACATTGGGCATAAACGAAATGAATCATTTAATGCGAACAATACGATTACGAAGATATTGCGTGAATGTGTACGGACAAGTTGGAATCGTTAAGAGTAGATGACGTTCCCGCTGTTTCCAAGAGTTTCCTACATTATGCAAATGCACCTCCTGCGGTTTCGGTACTACACTACACACCGAACTAAGACAACATTTCCCACTTCCTTTCCGCTGCATTACGTCTAGACGACATACTTAATTATCGTTAGGAAAAAATATTGCTTAAATGAATTTGAGTACATTTTGAACGGAAAAAGGAAATCTTTTTTCTTTGTTGCTCCATATGTTTGTATAATCGTTATATGCATATTGTCTAATTCTAACACATTATCAAATTTTAAAAAAATCTAAAAGCGAAAAATGGAAAATTAACAAGAAAATAGTAGCAAAATTATGTAATTAAAGTTTATATAATTTTGTTACTAATCCAAAAAACTGTATAATATTCTTATCTTGTCCAAATTTTTTTGCAAGATAAATTAGATTAAATTTCTTGTAATGACGTATTTCACTCTCTTCCACTAAATTTCTTCCAACACATTTGGGTGAGCACTTTTATGACTAATTGTTTATTCGAGTAAAGGTACTTGAAAATCCTTCGCGATAACAAAATCAACCACATACCAGGAAGATTGACAGACTGACAGGAAGATCGAGTACACGGCTGTGTTTTGTGATTGTTAAGAAATTTCGAGGTTTCAAGGCTTAAATAGCTTGTTGTATCCCACGACTGGATTCTATAGTCAAGATAGGCTTGATGATCGTTAAGCTATTTATTTTCAAGCCTCAATTTACCGTACAAGTACAACCTACATTGACATTGTTTTGTATTGGTCCGATGTATGACAAAAACGATTCTCGCTTTTACGAAAATCTGATATCATTATGCTAATTAAAGTATTAATCATTAAAATTTATATACATATTCGTATGTAATAAAAAAATCTGCCTTGTATTTCAAAATATTTAAAACTTGCTATTTTGCCCATTCTCATTAGTTGTGGCTACTTGTCTTATTTCGTTTTTAAATATTAGACATTAAAGTTGTATTTTCTAAAATACTGATTACTCCATTTTTCTATTTCTTCTGGCTATTGTCAGTATTTAAAAATATCGCAATCTATTTTTGATATACCGTTATTGTCCCTTTCTTGTTTCTACAATATGTGATCATGAACGCGCCATATGTACATATGCAAGAATTAAATCTGTGGTATAACAATAAAATAACGAGACTGGTGTGAGACATGTTATTTATTGAAAATAAATTTATATCTAACTTTTATCCCTTACAACATACTCTCTTTCCCGCTGTGCTTCCATTGTTCAAAACAATGCCGTAGTTCATCAGTTGTCAGCCTCTTCAACAATTCTGTCGTTTTTGCTATTATATGTTCGACAGACTGAAAAAAATGTGTTGCCTTTAATGCACTTTCCACTTTTAGTCACATGGTGAGGGATCTGGCGAATAGGAAGGATGATCAAGCACAGCAATGAACTTGTCCACTAAAAACTGCTTCACAGATTGGGCATTGTGAGCTGGTGCGTTGTCCTGGTGCACAATCATCATGTAAAATGTGTGTTAGTGTTTCTTTGTCAATGTTTACCATATCGGCAATCATCGGAATGCTTAGACATCGGTCTTTCTGCATAATTTCATTAATTTTCTGAACGTTTTCTTCAGATCTTGCAGTCATAGGTCCACCAGAATGTTCATCGTCATCGACCCCTTCGACCCTTAGTAAACCGTCTGTGCCGTTCAAAAACTCGCGCACGTGACATAACATTATCACCGAACACCTTCTTTGTCATTTGTAAACATTCTGTTGGCGGTTTTTAATTTGACAAGGAATTTCAGGATAATTCGCTGGTCGATTTTTATGTCAACCAATATTACGACATTACTAAGTAACAGTTCCCGCTACAATTAAAGCTCGAAAGTAAACTAAAGCAGACAGAGTGACAAAACAACGGGCTGTTGCTTAGGAAGTATCAAGGTCAATGATATTTCAATTACAAGATCTCCCGATACGGCTGCACGATGGAAGGAGCGCAGTCTCGTTATTTAATAGCCGTACCTCGTATTATACAACAGTTTAAAACTGTCGATTTCAGCAAAGTATTATACATATTATTTATTTAATGTTCTTCAAATTAATTTCAGTTACTTTTTCAGGTTTGAATTAATTTTAAGTTGGAGATTTTTGAAGCTGATATTTTATATACATGGAAATGAAATCTATTTCTGTGTTTTCTAAATATATAAAATTTAGTTGTCATGCCATTCTCATTAATCATCATCCTTGTCTATCCGATTTATATCTTCTTTAAATATAACAATAAAGTTTGAAAATGTACGAGCATTACTTGTTTGTCGTATTTTCAGCTAGTTTTTTAATATTAGTTTTAAAGAACTTGAAACCAGTTTTTAATAAATTGTTAATACTTTTTTGTTTCTGTAATATTTTTAAATTTTCCTATAATAAAAGCGCCTTTTTTCGTTTTTAAAAGAGCAGAAGTGTTAATATTGATCTTCTCTTTGTATAACATAGAAATTTAAATGGATAAAGGAATTATTTAAGAACACAGTCGCTAACTCAAATGCAACACTTACGCGTATGCGAACGGATATAATTTTGCATTCAACACATGTCGTTTGCACTCAATATTTCTTTAACAATCCATAACACTGATATAAGGCAAAATACTAATGTTGCAAATAACATATATTATAATTCCTGTATATTCTAACAGAGGAAAACTATTTAGAAATTTATTTACACCTATCACAGTTAGAAATCGACTTTTGCGGGGCATCTTCGCGTCACTGACACATTGTATCGGCAATGATTCCACGCTGTTATTATCGCTAGCTACTCGGAAGATTATTCAACCTTAATAGTAACGTAGGACTCATGTCTTTTGATTTATATTGTATAAATGTGTTTACTCACATATGTTTTATTTGTAGGACATAAACTTGTAAAATGTAGTAGTCTATATTATTAAAGGAAAAGAGAAGGAAGAGTTGACATATTTTTTTTTCATTCATACGTTTATTTTCCATTTACTTTGTAATTACAAAGGGTACTAGGAAAGTTTTGCAATACAGCTTTGTTTATTTAATTCTTTCAAAGTAGTTTCCTCTACACTCAATACACCTCTCCATCCTCAGAAACCAATCCTTAAACCAGTTCGGCCAAGTTTCACCAGGGAGTAAAGCACACTCGTTGTCCCAAACCCGCAGAACGTCCTCATCACTGGAAAACCGCCTCCCTTCTAGCTTCATTTTCACATTTGGGAACAGTGGAAAGTCACAGAGAGCAAAATCTGGACTGTACGGAGAGTGCTCGAGAAGTTTCAATCCTGTCGTGGTCAAATATTCGGTGCAAGCTTTGGCGCGGTGAGCTGGAGCATTATCGTGATGGAGGAACTAGGTGTCCATTCATGACTTTGGCCGTAGGTTCTCCATAGATCTCAGCATTCTCCACAGTTAAATTTCCCCTTCGGAATTCTCTATACCACCTGAATATCGTTGTGCGACAAAAATCACCTAGTGCAAGAGTCATTTCTTCGAAGCACTGGTCTATGTTTAAACCACGCGCGAAATTATAACGCAAAACTGCCCTTATCTCATTTCGTCACCACGATGCCATCGCAAACATTGACCACTATGCACGTATGAATATGTCTCAACTTGCAGCAACAAGCAGCTTCCTATAATTCATTGTTATCATATTGCAAAACTTTCCTAGTACCCTTTGTAGAATCTTCTTTTGAACCATTTAGAATTATTTTCAAAAACTAAATAAGATCAAGCAAAAATTTATTACACTTTCTTTCACAACACGCTTTTTAATTATAGGTTTTTATTTAGTCGAAATACAAGTCAGTTTCAATTTAGTGCACATATTCGAGATAAAAATAAATAACTTAGACTTTTTATTCTTACACCAAGAAAGAGAAAAAGAAGAAAACGCCTTTCGACGACAATATTTATGGCTATTTATTTAATACAGAAGCGAGCATCTTCAATAACACGTTTTAATTTTCCACAACATTCCGTACACGCCTGCCATAAATCACGAAAAAAGTGAGAACTTTCAGCGTTTAATATCCACATTCCAGAAGTATCCGATAAAATTATACTTTTATATAACGGCCCGGACCATAATATAACACGAAAGCGCATACAAAGGAAAATGACGCAGAAGGAGCCGGCAACTTTCAAATTAAATTATTATTCAAATGCAAAAAGGGGAAGGACCGACCGAACCAGAAGCGGAAAGAAGTTATATTTCTAGTTTCCTACCGCTCTTCCTGTATAGTTCCAAGTCGTACGTTGGGGGGCTAGCTTGAAGGAAACGATGTTGGTAGCATAAAATTTAAATAAAACTTCACTTAACATCCAATCATACATAAAAATTTTCCTCAACTTAGAAACTGATACGATCATTGTTTGCCGAAAACATCAACTACATTATATATAATATACAACACGAAAACAATTTAACAATTCACTAAACATGAAGAATCTTTCTAAATATATAATTTCGTTTTTATTGAAATATTTTAAAATTATATAGAATGGAAAATAAGGGAATTTAAAATATAAACAACCATATATAAAAGCTTCCCGTTTTGTCCAAGTCTGATTGATCTAAAATCATTTTTACTTCACATTTATTCTATAATTGTATCACTTAATGCCACAGTTCAAAACATTTTAAAAAGTAACTTCTTTTTGTTTCCTATTTAAAATTTTTAATCGATGTATATTTAATTAAATCTGATCACTTATAGATGTGCCCAGCAAAATTTAAAATATTTTAAGTCCAAAAAATAGGTTAAAATTTTGTGTGAATTGTCATAATCTTTTTTTTCCATTACCATAAGATGTTGAGGTTTCTTCAAACACTCTTATGCTTTTCCCTTTTTTCGTAAATTTTCGCGATTTAATTCTGTCTTCTACCATTCCTTTGGTTGAATTCAAATTGTTTCACCCCGCTGTTTAAAAATCTCTTCTAAATTACTGTCCAACGTTATTTAAGGCCTTCCTTTTTGTTTTTTCTTTTCCAAGAATCTTTTTCACTTTTTCACATCTGATTTTTTAAATATTCTTGATAATTTCGATTCCAACTCTTTTCATATTTCATAATCTTTTTTCCTATCAATTCTTCTGATTTTCAAATTTAAATCCACACATTTGATAAACAAATTTATAGTTTAGGATTTTCAGGCAGTCTCCTGAATCTATTAGGGAGCAATAGTAGAGAGTATATATGTAGTTATTTCCTATACAGGAAACAATTTGGAATGGTTTTACATCTAGTGCAATTATTTGGGATAAGATACTTTGCCTTCTCGTTCCAGAAGTTCAAGGTAGTATTTCTATGCTTGTGATTTACTTCTTTTTTCAGTAGATATACTAATTTTCAATGCTTTTGCTACACGCTGTAAATTAATAATTATGTAAAAATAACAAGAAGTACTTATTAATTTTAATTTATCAACCTCGTGAGCAGTAGATTTTGGTAATGTGTGTTTTTCACTTTCGAAATATTCACTTTCAATAAAAATTGTTGCGATTGCGTTCGTACCGCTTTTTTGTGAGCAGACATGACAGAAAGCACGCAAAATAGTTAAAAAAAAACTCTTCTAATTCAAATAGTAATAAAATAATAAAAACTACTCCTAACTAATTTGGTACGTAGACTTCCGCGGTCGTGGTCCATGCTATCTGCTTCTGGGTTTCCGGGCTGGAACCGCGTCACTAGTATATCTGCCGACGTTTCGTACGCATTTGTATGGGACATCTTCAGGGTTGAACTACTGCACTGAAACGTCGGCAGATATACTAGTGACGCGGTTCCAGCCCGGAAACCCAGAAGCAGATAGCACTACTCCTAACTCTTTCTCATTTCTTTATTTCTTTTCTTTACAATTCTTCCGAGTCCTGTGTATACAAATTGCTATTTATTGGTAAAGAGATTTCAGTGCCTTAAACTATCAACGGATCTCTTGGAAAGTTATTTCTTATGCAGAGAAGAAACATCAATGATTTTATATCTAATGCAATTATTTGGAAGTGCCTCAAGTTACAAATTACAGACCTACTTTGTTTTCATTTTTATAAATGGATTGTATAGTAAGCTGTTAATGTAATTATATTGCAACAAATACTAAACAACGTGGCGCCTTCGAACTTGAAACATATGCTTTATATATTATGTACTTTCTAATACAGTGATATTTTTCAAACAACTACCGCTACCTTTAGGTCAGGCCGGGTACTTATGGGACCACCCTCGTATGACGTAAAAAAATAAAATGAAACAATTCAAACAAGAAAGAGAACCCTACAAAAGAATCATAATGTACATATATCACATAAATGTGAGATATTATAATTACAACACGTCACGGACATGGGTGATTTAATCGAAATAAAAAGATTGGATAATAGCAAGAGTCAAGTTTAGAAACATGAACGACTATAAGTCTACACAACAACCAGAGACAATCTACATATAGAGTTATTATATTAAGAAAAACTTAACGTTTAACACAAGGCGTCTTTTATGCAACAACAAAGTGTAGTCTATACAGCATAATGTTATAGGTAAATTCTCTACCCGGGTACACAGCATTCATTTTCAACAACAAATATTTTAGGTATTGTCTTTGTACAGTTTTGATATTATCAATTTGCAACTAATTGAATAGGTGCCAATTTAATATTCTAGAAATCACGACAATTTCTGCAAATAAAGCCGTAAATTCGAGAGATATTCGTATTAATTAAATTGATGTGATTTACACTTACGCAGACAAATAATTAGTGTTGGTCCAGTTCACAACCTGTTTAAGGGATAATAACTGATATTTATAAACAAATGATTACACTCAAATCAATCACTAATTTCTGCTAAGTCATCTTTTTTGTCTAACTACGAGGATCGATCCAGAAATAAGGTTCCCATAATTTTTACAATAATACAAGATCGTTTATTCTCATCAAAATTTACATCGTTGGATGGAGGACACTTAGCTCTATTTTTCTACATAATCGCCATCTCTTTCTAAGCATTTTTGTAGACGGTGTTCCAATTTTTGTATCCCCGTGTCGTAGAACGTTGCCGCCAGCCCGTTCAGATAGCGTTTCACCTCTTCTTTGACTTCATCGTCGTTCTGGAAGCGTTGCCCACTCAAGTGTTCCTTTAACTTGGGGAACAAGTGATAATCACTAGGCGCGAGGTCCGGGCTGTAAGGTGGGTGGGGCATGACAGTCCATTCAAAGTTGGTCAAAAGTTCCTTGGTTTGACGGGAGACATGAGGGCGGGCGTTGTCGTGAAGCAGCGTTACACCTTTTGTCAGTCGTCCTCGCCGGCGGTTCTGGATAGCTCGCCTGAGTTTTCTTAGTGTTGCACAATAACTGTCTGAGTTGATTGTTGTCCCAGGTTCCATGAACTCGATCAGCAGTATCCCCTTGCGATCCCAAAAAACAGTGGCCATGACTTTGCCAGCAGAAGGACTTTGTTTAAACTTCTTTGCGACTGGTGACCCTGAGCGACGCCATTGTTTGGACTTTTCTTTCGTTTCGGGCGTGAAATGAAACACCCACGTTTCGTCTCCCGTAACAATGGAGTCCAACAATCCTTCCCTATCTTCTTGACACTTTTGCAGAAACTGGCGAGCACAGTCAATGCGTTTCTCTTTGTGTTCGACTGTCAGCATACGCGGTACCCATCGAGCACAACACTTGCGATTCCCCAATTTTTCAGTCAAAGCTCTTTGAACTGTACCGTAAGAACTCCCAGGAATCCGAGCAACAAGTTCACGGACGGTGATCCTCCTGTTTTCAAGCACTTTGCGTTGGACCATCTCGATCAGCGCCTCCGAAATTGAAGGTCTTCCACTCCGTTCTTCATCGTGGACTTCCTTCCGACCAGCACTAAACGCCCTGCACCACTTATGCACGTGTTGAGTGGTCATACACTTGCCGCCATACACCTCTGTCAACTGTCGATGAATATCCACGGGTGGTGTCTTTTTCGCGTGCAAGAACCTAATTACGGAACGAATCTCGCACACGGCGGGATCAGCAATGGGCACCTCCATCACGGACGGCTACTGAGCCAAGACTGAGCGGTGTAGCGAAGCGCGGCAGGTGGGAATCCGGAGTAGGGAAACATACCTACACAGCGGTGTTGCCGGATTTTGTCTCACACCTGCCCGTGCGGCTGGAGTTCTTTGGGAACCTTATTTCTGGATCGATCCTCGTATATCGAGAACCTCCCTAACACTTCGAAACTTTTGAGCTAGTTGAAACGCCCTGAAAGCTAGGCATTTTGTTCTACATGAATTATCGGCAATTGGGAAGCAACAATTTTCGTTTAAAATTTTTCTTTAAGAAGTATGAGAACTCTTACTGAAACATCGTTTCGAAAGACTCTGTATAATTACATGAAATAAATGAGGAAACGTTAAACAGTACTGTAATAAATATTCATTCAAATAAAGAAATGTGCAGAGTTTTTGTTTAAACTCAGTATATATTAACATATTAACTAAATCTGTACCACGTTGATGAGTACTTTGTAAACAATATTGTAATTAATATTTACATTTTGTCCGTGCCTGACATGTTAATGAAGTAGATATTTGGAAATGTATATTAAAAGTGTTTGCCAATGGCAATCCGACATATTCGTAATTAAACGGGCAAATAAACAAAATGCCGCCTAATGTTTGTAGATAAAGTTTCAATTAGGTAATTAGATAGTATTATCTTTGAAAAAAATTGTAGTTAACAATGTTAAAAACACATCGTTCTTTTGATATTTATCCTTGCCCTACACGAATGTGTATTAAGATTTAAATTTTTATTTTTCATATCATCATCTAATGAATTCAAATCTTTTTTAATAATTTGAGATTAAGCAAAATTTTCCATGTTTTGATTAATGATATTATCGAATATACTTATTTAAATTTGGTATCTTTCTGCCGTTAGACGAAAAGCTATTTGAGCTCTACATACAATATTTTTATTACAGTGAAACCCACTTATAGGAAAACTCATATTGTCCGTCAAAATTATTTCTATATGCGGATTATTCCATTATCCGTTTTTAATTTATTTTTTCTTATTATAGTAAGTTAAGTATGTATATACATACATACTTCATATTCTTTATATCTGGGATTTTATAACTATAAAATTGATTTCAATATGATACTGTAAATTTATGTTGCGATTTTCATAAAATGTATTTAAGAATACATACAAAAGAAATAAAACACATTTCAGCGTAATACATATTTTTTAATTGATACTATTTTTTTTATTTCAAACTCTACACATCCTTAACAAAATAATCTGTAATTTTATTTTGTTTTCCTTCTTTACACAAAATATCACTGATTTGGTTATCTAATGCATAGAAATGTGCAAAATTACAATCGGTTTTTGATTCTAAAAAACGACGGATAGTGTCACATGCTAATTTCGCTTCTTGAGATGATGGCGCTGTTGATGGAGTATCCTTTGAATACGTATTTTCAATTTTTTTTAAAGAAATTTGAACGACTTTTCCATCTGGTAAACCACCTGTTCCAAAATTTACACTACTTTTGTGCAATCAATTTTCTGAGTCAGCATTTCTTTTTTCCAGAAACCAATGATTTAATGCATTTTCTACGCCAGAGTTCTTCCCGTTGAGTCTTTGTTTTTGAGTAGATTTAAAATTATCACGCCAATCACTTAAAATACTGTCTTTTCTTTTTAACAATTTACTCACTTGTGCTTGAAACACACCAAATATTTTGGCAAGACTGCAAGTTGTTTCTTCTAAAAACTCAAGCAATTTTACTTTTCCCTTCAGAGCAAAGTCTTTTCTTTTCAAGTTTATCGAAGAAGCCATTTTACAGTCACTTTCACTAACTTTCGATTGCAATGTCAAATAACAAACTGACCAGAAATATAGAAATTTCCTGCTTTTAAAACCTCCGAAAATTTTTTTATTATATGTATGTAACTCGCACAGAATTAACCATTACCTAAATACTGTTTCAAATCACTTAGGTACAAGATTTTATTGCAATACGTAATTATCCGAAGATTATCTGTAATTATGTACATAATAGCTTTCTAAAGGTAAAGTAAACATTCATAGTAACTTTTGGTTTACATCCACCTTTAGTTAAGCAGGTAGAGAAATTTATTATTTTATGAAGACAAAATCGCATTAATGTTCTTAGAAAAGCCATTCTTTTACCCAATATATTCTACTAAAAGATATAACCGAATAATTTTGTTAATACTTAAAGGAAAATGGTTTTGGTCTTCAGATTTTAATGCCTTTAACCGATATACATATTAATATTAAGAGGAATTCCAATTAATAGGTTTCACTGTACGATATTTCATTTTTATCTTCAAAGTTTATATTATATTTTCATAATAATACATTGACTTTCTTCAGTATTGTCTTTCCGACCATTAACAATATGTTATATCAAAAATATTAAGTTACTATTCAAAAGAACAACAAATTTTATTCGCTACTTTGAATGTCTTTATATTTACTAACTGGTATATTAATTCTTGTTACTGAACTTATTTAATCACTAAGGAGAATGGGTAAATTAGTATTTTATAGCATCTGTATTAATTTATTAACTTTCCCATGTTCATAATTAAACAGCGAAATTCATCGAAACATTTTTAATAAACAATTTACCAATTATTCTTGCAAATTAATACCGTTTCATCTTCGAGTTAATGACTAATCAAAACTCACTGCCGAATACTAATAACTAAAGCCACTTAATTAAGGTGATCTAGCCAGATCTTTCGCAATATCGAGATCCCCAACAATTCTCAAGAAACTCTTAACGAACTGCCGAGATGCGTTATAGAACAAGCTTAATTACATGTTAAAAGGGACAAAAAAATCCCCATCATCTACTTCATGATCATCGCTGTCATTATTGACTACGACAATAACAGCAAAAGCGGCGAAGACGGTACAAACAGAAAGAGGGATCGTCGAACAGGGACGGACTGGTTTACCGAGCCGCGCGAAAAATATGTTTTATTGGTTACGTAAGGCTATTTACTTCGATAAAATAATAGAGCTTTGTTGACGCTCTTTATTTAAATATGTGGCAATGGAAGTGAGTAATCTATTAATAATATTTATAAAGGCTGTCTCAAATTTCGCGGTTTTTTTAAAGAATAAATAAAACACATACACAAACACTCACTTTCAAAAACATTTTATTGGTAATTGAAGTATCAGTTATGACATCTAAATGCGAAAAATAATATCTGCCAAATGGCCCCCTCTCGCAGCTCCACAGATGTCCACTCTTTTGTTAAAATTTTCAATGACATTTTGACATAATCGAGACTCAATCTCACCAATGATACGAATAATTTCATCTTTCAAAGCAGGAACGGATTGCGGATTGTTTTCATAAACCCGACTTTTCACTAACCCCAAAGAAAATAGTCTAACGGTGTCAAATCACATGATATTTGTGGCCAATTAACATCACCGTTTCTTGAGATTACACGTTCAGGAAATTTTTCTCTCAATTGATTCGTGTGTAAAGTGTGGTGTAGCGCCATCCTTTTGAAACCACATATCTTCTAGATCAATAACCATTAATTCAGGTCACAAAAATTCAGTTATCATCCGACGATATCGATCACCATTGACAGTTACGGCTTCACCAGCAGCATTTTCAAAGAAGTAAGGTCCAATTACACCACCTGACCATAATGCACACCAAACAGTAACTCGTTTAAGATGCATACGTTTCTCATGAATAATTCGTGGATTTTCCTCATCCCAGAGACGGCAAATTTATTTATTAACTTAGCCACCAAGTTCAAAATGTGCCTCATAGGAATACATTATTTTTTGAGAAAAATCAGCTGGTTGTTCATTGATGAAATTAACAAATGAACGACATTTTAAATGATCCAATGGCTTCAGTTCCTGTATTAGTTCAACGTTATATGCCTTCAGAGCTAAATCCTTGTGTAAAATACGTCATGTTGTTGGTTCATTAAATCCAAGTTGCTGTGAACGTCGTCTAATGGATATTTCAGGATCTTCAGCAACACTTTCACGAACCAAACCAATATTTTCTTGTGAACAACCACTACGACTGTATTTTTCACTTTTTGATTTTCCACGGAACCGGTCTCTTGAACTTTTTTAATAATTCGACCAACAGACCACAGAGTATCGTGCGGTCATTAAATACTTCGTAAGTAAGGGTATGAAAGCTACCGAAATAAAATATGTGTTACGGGAAACATTAGGTGAATCTGCTCCATCATCCGCCAGAATAAATAGATGGGTAAATGAATTTAAACGTGGTAGAACAAGCTGTGTTGATGAAGCGAGCTCTGGAGCACCCAAAATCGTAACTTTTATGGAAATGACTATAAAAATCCATAATATTATTACGCAAGATCGACGACTCATAGTGAGAGAGATGGCAGACATGGTAAACATTTCAACAGAACGCGTACAACACATTTTAGCGAAAGAATTGGGCCTTTCCAAGTTTTCGGCAAGATGGGGGCCGCGATTGGTTACGACTGACCAAAAATTCGCTCGTTTGCGCATTTCCAATGAGTGTTTGGACATTTATAAGCGGAATCCGGTTGATTTTTGTAGGCGATTTGTTACTTGCGATAAATCTTTGATACACTACAGTACACCCGAAACTAAACAACAGTCGAAACAATGGTTAGAACGTGGTTCTGCACCTCCAAAGAAAGCGAAAACCACTTTATCGGCAAAAAAGGTGATGGCATGAATTTCTTGAGATTCAAAGGGCATTTTGCTCATTGATTATCTTCAGAAAGGTGCCATAATAAACGGACAATATTATGCAGAACTTCTACAAAAATTGAATGTTGAGATTCGTGCTAAACGGCCAGGAATGACAAAGAACGCTCCCTCGCACACCAGCACAGTTGCGATGTCTAAAATCCACGAGTTGCATTTCCAATTAGTACCGCATGCGCCTTATTCGCCGGATCTAGCCCCTTTCGACTTCCACCTTTTTCCAAAATTGAAAACGGCACTAGGTGGAAAGAAATTTTCGTCTAACGACGAGCTTATCATCTTCGTACATGAGTATTTTGCAAGCCTTCCGGAATCGCATTTTAGAGACGGCATAAGGGCATTGAAGCACCGTTGGAATAAATGTATTGCTCTTTTAGGAGAATATATTGAAAAATAAAAATTGTTTTGTATTTAAAGAATTCGTTTTTCTTTTCCATTCTCACTACTTGTCAAACTACCCTCGTAGATGCTAATGATTCAAACACATGCAAAATTGAACCAGTGTCATCTGTTGAAACAACGCTTCATGGTTTATCTTCTCCCGCCAACCTTTTTTATCAATTCTATAATTTGTTGAAGAATTAGAATTTCTATCAGGAGATGATACAACTATTGTATTAACTCTAAATTTCAATAAATCGTGTAGGTTGTGATATTATACATATTATAAGATGCTGCTGTTTTAGATATTTAGCAAAGTTTAGGATAGTTTGATGTACCTCATATTTAATTGTTTTTTTTTACAAAATATATTTATTTTCACAGTTTTCTTTTCCGAGTTATAGGCGAAATATACTAAATTGAAGCAAAATACAACTTTCTAGGTTATTATTCAATATTTATTTGGTAAGTCCGTCCCTGATTGCCTACACAAGAGCCCATCGCATCGGGGCGGCAGATAGAGAAGTGTGTTCAAGTCGATTCGACAAAAACATCTTAATTGAAACAACAAACATGGACATCCTTCCTCTTGTATATTTGTACATTGGGAACAGCGGCGAAACAGCACCAGCAGCAGCAACAGTCGAGCAAGGTGCATCAGACGCGAATTTTTCCCGCCCCTTTTAAAGTCTCGCGTGCACTGTGCGTGTATGTAATCACGCACACACACACAAGCACGTAATACGTGCGCACATACACAATATATACACATGAAGCTAGGTTAATGACCTACTCCACAAGGCATCAGCTTGGGATAGGACCCAAACTCCACTGAATGCGGCTCAATACAATGTCTACACTGACGGGTTTTTTACTTTACAACGTCTAAACGTGGACGACGACGACGTTCGATCTGAATGACGTACGGTTAAATATAATTTAAAAATGTTTTTGTATCTATGTGTTTATGTATATGTGAGCGTATGTGTGTGTGTGTGAATGTACGCCTTTTTTTTAACAAAACGAAACTCACCGCTCTGTGAGTCGTGGAGCAGCAAGTCGATTTAAATGATAACGGAAGACGATAGCATATATGTATATGCATTTGTAGTAGTTTTATCGGTAGGTTTGGAAATGTATCGATTTTCGAGAGTTTAATTTTGATAAGTGCTTTAGTGCATAGATGCGATCTTTCGGCGTTTGGTGTTTCAAATTCTTTCATTTGTTCCACTACAGGGTCCCGAAAACAACTTCCATTTCGTCGATCAATTTTCTTTTACACATTTTTCATTTGCATAATATATCATCTAGAAGAATAGTACACAAAACGGCATCCATAAAAAACATTAATAAAATTTTGACAAACTGTTAAATTTATGAGGTAAATTTTTTATACCTTAAAATATCCTCTTGCGTTACCAACTTCTAAATTTAACAAAAATGAACAATAACTTCTAAGGAAACTTTAATGGAACCTGTGGTTGATTAACTTAATCACTTGAGGTTGATATATAACCCGTTTCCACATTAATTCTCGTATTTTGTATATATACAAAGGGTACTAGGAAAGTTTTGCAATATGACGGAACACTGAATCATAGGATTCGCAGCACCATGTCGGTGGACTCAGTTATTCATTAGCATTGAAAGTGTAAAGTGCTTGCGATGGCATCGTGATCACGAAATGAGATAAGGGCAGTTTTGCGTTATAATTTCGTGCGTGGTTTAAACATAGACCAGTGATTCGAAGAAATGACTCTTGCACTAGGTGATGTTTGTCCACATCGCACAACGATATTTAAGTGGTATAGAGAATTCCAAAGCGGAAATTTAACTGTGGATGCTGAGAGGCCGGGAAGGCCACGAACGTCAATTACGGAGGAAAACGTTACTACTGTGAGGCAAATGCTTGGCGAGAAGAGGCGAGTTGACCTACCAACAGATAGAGGGTACTTCAGGCCTAAATGCACCAGCAATTCGTTCGATTCTGCATTATCATTTGCACGTGAAGAAATTTTGTTCTCTCTGGGTGCCGCATCGACTGACTGAAGAGCAGATGACACGACGTGTGACTTGGTGCCGGGAGATACTAAAAAAGTTTAATAAGGGACAATCTCGGTATGTGAACAACATCGTGACCGGTGATGAGACTTGGCTGTACTATTACGATGTGCCGACCAAAGCTCAAAACAAAGTTTGGGTCTTTGATGAATACCGATCTGTAAAGCTGTAATAGCTGTATTTTTCAAATCGAGTGGAATTGTGGAACGCGTCGTTTTGGACACACAGAAGATAGTCACAGCTACGAGGTATACTGAACAGTGCCTGCCTAAAGTCATTGGATCTATGAAGAATCTGCGGCCGAAATCAAGAATGGACACCTGGTTCCTCCAGTTCGCCAAAACCTGCACCGAATATTTGACCACGACAGGATTGAAACTTCTCTAGCACCCTCCCTACAGTCCAGATCTTACTCCCTGCGACTTCGCACTGTTCCCGCATGTGAAAATGAAGCTAAACGGAAGGCGGTTCACCAGTGATGAGGACTTTCTGCGGGCTTGGGACAAGGAGTGTGCTTTACTCCCTAGTGAAACTTGGCAGAACTGGTTCAAAGATTGGTTTCGGAGGATGGAGAGGTGTATTGAGTGTAGAGAAAGTTACTTTGAAAAAATTAAATAAACAAAGATATATTGCAAAACTTTCCTTGTATCCTTTGTATAGAGTGTACGGAAAATAAAATGATATGCATACCACGCTTATGAGCTAAATGCATAACATCTAATTTTTTGTATGGCTTGCATGGTCATCCAAAAGAAATAATACCGAGTTATCTACAGGTGCTCTAGAATATCCACTGAATCTAAGAAACCATTTTGTAAGAAGATCCTTCTAGATTCAACCACTTTCGTGGCATCCAGCACAGGATCCTCGAGGAACATTATTCAACAGTTCTGATTCAAATCGTTTATGTAGAAACACAAACATTAAAGATGTGCCCGAACCTCTAGCACCAGCGTGCCTTCTTGAAACTAATCTCTTCATTAACTAATAATTGCAGCAATATTTTTTTATACTAGCTTCGTGTAGCAGCGACCATTTTCTAAATCGCTTGCTGCTGATAATTTGGTTGTCCATCAACTCTTAGCATCTTGTAATTCACAGCTATAGACTGTTCCAATCGATTAACTAATTTGATCCAAGATCAAAGAAGGAATAAATAAATATTTGAGGTGTATTTCAGGTATGAGCCACTATATAAATATATTTGTATTTTCGATTTGGCCATGAAACGACTCGGGTCAAACCTGACTAATGATTTTTCGTATTTTCTCCGCAATAAATTTTCAATAGACACAAATGTTTATATGTATTAAAATAGAAATACGAATTGAATATCAAAGAAACACGAATAATATAATGAAATCTCGCAGCAATATGAATAAAATACGTGTGTGATAGTGCATAATTCAAACGCCCGCCCATCTAATGCATTCACTATTTAATAGTATTTTCGTACCGCCAACGTTACATTTGTGCAGTATGTAAGTACGACCGGCAACACATCGCCACATAAATATAAAGTAATAACATTATCACGATCGAAATGAATTATGGTTTCGTGGCTCAAGAATTAACCAATTCACAAGCAACACGAGAGAGTCAAGAGGCTTGCACACGCAGATGTAAATTTTGCCATTTAAATGACAACAAATATGTGTCGGTTTCACAACAACGACACACTACCTATGTATGTATATCTACATTTACATTATCTACATACATACATACGTACATGTGACCGTATTCAAATAATCTATTGACTTTTGTTTTTGTTGCTCAAGAACAGTATGTAATGACTGTATGCAATTTCGCGAATCGATTTTCTGGATTACTGGAAACAAAATTGTTTAATTGTACGGCATTGGTTTGGCGGACTTGCAAATTCTATGGCAATTGTTTGACGTCTTTGTAACTACAATATTAAATTCGTCTTTTTCGTTATAGATGTTTTAGAGAGTACAAGGATTGTTCTCTTTTATAATCGTTGGCCATTGAATGAGGACCACAAAGAAAATTATTTAGATATACGAGGTGTAGCAATTTATTTTCCGGATTGATACAAAATACAAGAACAAATTGAATTAATAGTAAAATATGGTTAGTAGTAAGTAATTTCCATTGATAATACATTCATTGCTACGTTCTGGAAGTTTTTAAAAATAGTCAGCAAATGCATACGAAAACTTGGTGTTAAATATGGCGGTTACATTTTTCCGAATATCTTCTCTTTGAGGACAGTTTTCACTTTAGGAAAGAGGAGAAAAATCCGCTGATACCAAGTCCGGTGAATAAAATGGGTGCTTAATTTCAGCAACCCTTGTTTCGTGAGAAATGTCCTCATCATGTAACAAGAACCAACCACTTTTTCTTCGAAATTCATCACTTCGAGATACTTTGCACTAGCAAGCAATTGTCTTTTCGGTACAATTTTTTTTGGGTTATACCCCGTTTATCGAAACATATAATCAACATTTTTTTGATTCGGGATTTTTGCAAACGAAACTTTTGAGCCTTGGTGATGTGTTTCCAGACCATCTCAGGATCGTACTGAAACATATATGATGCATCATCAGTGACAATGTAGTTAAGATAATTTGCATTATCGCGAAGATTCTGAAAAAAGGCTTGGCACGGTCGAAATACTACTACTGTACTAATGCTAAACTACTACATTTGCTGGTAGAAACTTACGGTAAGCATTCTCCAATCATAAAAACATGTGAGGCGTGGTTCCGACAATTCAAAATTGGTGATTTTGAGGTGCAAGGCAAAGAACGTTCTGGTGGACCGAAAAGATGCGAAACTGCAGGAGTTATTCGATGAAGACCAAATTCAAACTCAAAAACAATTGGCAGAAGCGTTAAATGTGGCTCAAGAAACGATTAGCGACCGACTGCGAGCAATGAGAAAACTCCACAAGATGGAAAAATGGGTGCCACATCATTGGATAACAGGCAAATGGAAAATCGAAAAATCGTCTGTGAAGTGTTGCTTCAAAGATATGACCGGAAGTAATTTCTGCATCGAATAGTGGCGGGTGATGAAAAATGAATTTATTTCGAAAACCCTAAGCGCAAACAATCATGGTTATCACCTGGTGAAGCTGGGCCATCGATCCCAAGGCCAAATCGTTTTGTTCGCAAGGCAATGCTCTGTGTTCGCTAGGACCAAAGTGGCGTGGTGTATTACGAACTATTGAGACCTGTTGAGATAGTTAATACTGATCGCTACCGACAACAAATTATCAATTTGAACCATGCATTGATAGAAAAACGTCGATAATGGGCCTGAAGACACGGTAAAGTGATTTTACAACACGGTAACGCGCCCTCTCATATAGCAAAACTGATCAAGGAAGCGTTAAAAGTACTTGGATGAGACATAATATCGCGCCGTATTCTCCAGACCTTGCCCCGTCCAACTATTACCTTTTCGTATCAATTGAAGCACTTTGCGGACTTCGAAGAAATTAGAAAATGGCTCGATGAATGATTTTGCTCAAAGGACAGACAGTTTTTTTTGGGATGGCATCAACAAATTGTCTTAAAGATTGGGAAGGTGTGTAGAATCGAATGGCCAATACTTTGAATAAATAAATGTTTCCATTTTCCTGAAAATTATGTAGTTTTTTTACGAAAAAACCGGTAATGACTTTCCGGTACACTTGGTAAACGGTTGCGTTTCTTTCTTTCTGACACGCGTTTGAATAAACCTGTCTGTTGGGGCAATCACAGACGTAGGTTTTGGAGAAGATAATTTTTAGCATTCCCCTTTGACTATAACTCTAAAATGTTTTTCATTTTCAAAAGATGTGACCACTTCAATTTAAAAGTGTCTAGCCCTGGATTATTCTTTACTGGATTGGGTGATCTTTGTGATCTGGCAAGCGACACTTTCGCTAAAATTAATGACTGGATGATGTTCAATGAGTTAAGTCTCAATAGGGAAAAAAACAAATTGGTTTACTTTCATAATAAAATTAAGCATCTACCTCATGTATTAATAAATAATGAGACCTTCGATTGCGTTTCTTCTGCGAGGATCCTGGGTCTGACTGTTAACGAAAACCTAAAGTGGGCCACTCATATTGATAGCGTGTGCAGTACCTTGGCTAAGGTGTGTTTCACCCTGAAGCTACTCCGCAAAACGTGCAATCGGAGTGCTCTACTAGCGTTCTATCACGCCAATTTCGTGTCTTCTATGAGATATGGGGTGATACACTGGGGCGTGTCGCCGGAAGTAATTAGAGTGTTTCATTTGCAGAAACGGGCGCCCAGAATCATCTTTGTGATGGACTACAAGGACTCGTGCAGGGAACGCTTTAGAAAAGATTCGCTTCTAACTTTTTACGATATTTATATACTGGACCTTCTTTGCTTCGTGTTTAAGCACAAGGAGGCATTTTCGAATGGGAATGTAAAGCACAAATATGAAACAAGAGCCGACCATTATCTACTGCCTACTTCTCATTCTACAACTGTGTTCCAAAGAGGTACATATTTTATGGGCTGCAAACTATACAATAACTTACCTCATAATATTAAAAGTATCAATAACTTTCCCAATTTTAAAAACAATCTTAAGCAGTACTTGCTTGCGATAAACTGTTACAGTTTAAATGACTTTTTATGTAGAAATTTGTAGTATTTCCTTTTCTTTTTAGTGACGTATTTCTAGCGTATGGTATGTGTAATATGTTTGAGCCGCTATTTTTTGTATGTTCTGATATTATGTATACTTGGTTTTTGAAATACAGTAAAACCTGTCAATAACGGCCACCCAAAAAGCAAAATATATTGGCCGTTATATAAAGGTGTCCGTAATTGTCAGGTTTTTCGTCTCACAAATAAAATACATAATTAATTTTAGGATTTGCTTTCTTTGTTTTATTAATTAAAGTAAATAGTATATAAATACAAATATGTGTAAGAAAAACTAAAATTTTAATGTATTTACATATTATAGATAATATGACATCTAATAAATTATTTATATGTACATATTATTACAATATATTCATACGAAAAAACACAATTTATTAGGATTTTTAAAGTATGTTTCAATATTTGTTTGCTTCACATTTTTTAGCTTCGATTTAAAAACTGCAGCTTCACATGTAAGTAAAATTTTAGAAACATCCATATAAATGTCACCATTGTTATTGCACAATAAATAATTTTGTGTCTCTTAATTTTGCACACACTTCACTCATACTAGATAAACTAGATTTTGGAGTTTCACATTCGTCCAGGTCACTATTATCAGAGTTATGTTCTTCATCATTATTGCACAAATCTTCAACAATTTCTGGAATACTGAAGTTAGGGCTCTCTGTAGGCACATGACGATCAATAGAAGCATATTCATCTAAATCCATCAAAAATTCGTTACGAACTGCAGGATATAGCTGGGCAAGGGGTATTTCGTCTTCTTCATCAAACATTGTGTCCTCCTGGATAACATCAGAGAATCCGGCCTTGGAAAAACATTTTTTAACTGTAGCAGGAGATACCTTTTTCCAAGCAGCTGTAATCCATACAAGCGCATTGGCTAAATTTATGTTTTTTTCAAAAATTTCAAAATCACATTCATTGTCAATAAACGTTAGAAGCTTTTTAATCAAAAAATTTCGCTAAATCAATTTGAAATTCTGAATTATTCCTTGATCTAAGGGCTGACAATACGAAGTGGTGTTTGGCGCAAGGAAGACTAGTTTAACATTTTCTAATGGAACTTTAGAATGTGAAGTGGCATTATCCAAGAAAAGAACACTTTTCTATTTTGTTTTTTCATTTTATTGTCAAATTTATGCAGCCATCTTGTCATAATTTTCGTTGTCATCCATGCCTTTTTGTTAGAAACCCATTCTAAGGGTAATTTGTCCACATGACTACCCTTAAAACAGCGAGGATTTTTACTTTTTCCAATTATTAATGGATCTTCCTTCTCACCTTCCATATTTGCACATAGTAAAACAGTCAAACGTTGTTTTGCTGCCTTCTTCCCTGCACAATTCTCACTTTTTAATGCAAATGTCTTATTTGGCATAGCGCGGTAATAAAGACCTGTTTCGTCGGCATTAAACACATCTCGAGGATAATAATTTATTAAAATCAACGGTAACTTGGTTTTCCAGTCTTTTATATCGTCCAAATTAACCTCTGCGGAATCACCACAAATTGATTTAAAAGTTATACTGTGTCGCCGACGGAAACTTTCCAACCATCCATTAGATGCTGCGAAATTTTCCATCTTTAAACTGCTTGCTGTCTCCAGTCCTTTTTGTTTAAGTAGCGGCCCAGATATTGGAATTGCTTTATTTCTGGCTTTGCAAAACCAATTGTAGACGACTTGATCCACTGCCAATCCTTCCGACTTCGGAAATTTTCGTTTTAGCTTCATGTTAACACCTTCCTCGACCATCTTTTTTAATTCACCTTTATTTTTCATAATATCGTTAATTTGTGTTTTTCCAACCCCATATTTTTCGGTCAACTTTCGCGAACTTAACGCATACTTTTCACTTTCCGCGATTATATTTATTTTGTCTTTTAGCGACAAACGTTTTCTTTTTTGCGACATACTTAATTAAGAACCTTTCGAATACGGAGACAACTTTAAACTGAATTGTTTCCTTTAGAATAATAAAGTTTAAATCGAAAAGGGTGAATTACTACCAGGTAATAGGAAACCCCGGGAAACCCCGACAATTTGTATTAGGTATTTCCGTCAATAAAGATATACATGTCATAAATAGTCCGGCCGACATTGGCAGGTAAATTTCTATGAAAATAGGCCGTAAAAGTTTGGGTTATTTGGCCGCGGCCGTTTTACAAAGGTGGCCGTAATTAACGGGTATTTGTGTATGGGAATTTCCTTATAGTCGATTGGGGTGGCCGCTTTAGTCAGGTGGCCGTTAACACAGGTTTTACTGTAAAATATTATTATTATTATTACATAATAAATTAACAATAATTATACTTATCGACCTTATTTTATTTTGTAACTTAGTCCCAACTGTTTGTACTTTTTCTAGGATGTTCCGTGTTCGTATGTATGCTTTGCTATCAAATACTTAAATATAAATAATTTTTTTATTTTGTATTTGAACTAAAAATTGTAACACTTTTACAAAGTTCAGAGAATTAAAACTTTTAAAACAAAGCATGGAATTGCATTCCCTCTGAAGAACAATAACGTAATAGAGTTAACTTTAGCATAAACTTCTTAATATCCCAGCACATTTATAATTGCTTCCGACAAAAATTGACTTGCTGCGGGTGATTTTTTTTTAATTACAAGAATCCGTATCTCACATACGTAGATGTCTATGGTGTGCGTTTTGCTTTGCGTGTACATTGTGTGAGTGTATTTTCACAATAGGAAGGAGTTACATACATGTATACATACTGTATGTGCAGTTCGCCTAGAATCGACAACCACGGTGTCATTGACCTCTAAATCTTAACTCGGCTAGACGAAACGAAAGCTCCCAACTGCACACAACATAATGGCATACATTTTTCTACGCCTTTTTTTGCTGCCACCTCATCGCCTTTTCCTCTGTCAATAAACACACAATGCCTGGCTGGATACGAGTATCTAACGCTAACTTATCGTCATTCTTTTTGTAATACGAATCGTAGAAATTGTGAAAATATGAATTCACGTGTGAAATATAAAGAGTAAGATACGAGGGAGCGTTTTTATATTCGCGGAATGGGGGACAAGGGGTGGAAATAAAAAAACCAAATTATTTTTCTTTTTCAATATATTCACCTGCAAGACGGATACATTTTTCACATCTTTCAATTAATTTATTTATACCCTCATAAAAAAATGATTTCTCTTTATCTGCAAAATACGCCGAAACTGCCTCCTTGACTTCATCATCGGCAGTAAATTTTTTACCCCGCAGCTCTTTTTTCATTTTCGGAAACAGGTAATAATCACTCGGGGCCAGGTCTGGGCTGTAGGGTGGGTGATTCACAATTTCGAAGCCCACCTTATGCAGGGCAGCTAACGCAACGCGGCTCTTGTGGACGGGCGCGTTGTCGTGCAAAAGCAGAACACCTTTTGTCAATTTTCCCCGTCTTTTCTCTTTAATGGCTTCTTTTAGTCGCTCTAATATTGAAGCGTAATAGAAACACCTTTATCTTTATAATCAATCAACAATATTCCTTCCGAGTCCCAAAATACCGTTGCCATGAGTTTCCCAGCCGATTGTGACACTTTGAATTTCTTGGGAGGTGCTGTACCCTTTTTATGCCACTTCATAGACTCTTGTTTGGACTCAGGTTCATAATGATGAACCCAAGTTTCGTCTCCAGTAACAATTCCACTCAATACACTATCCTTGCCTTCATTACAGAGGTCCAAAAATGCACGCGAACACTCTTCGCGCTGTTGTTTTTGCGGCGGCGTGAGCATTCTCGGCACCCATCTTGCGCTGACCTTAGACATGCCGAGATGATCGTGTAGGATTTTAAAAATTATTGTATCGGATACTCCAACCATTTCTGCGAGTTGTTTCTTCTTTAGTCGAGCATCTTCGAGTACAATATGTTCAACTTTTTGGATAAGTGCTGGCGTGGTCACCTCAATGCTTCTGCCCGGCCTCGGGTCGTCTTCAAGGGATTCCCTTCCTTGTTTAAATAAACTATGCCACTTGTACACCATGGTTTTTCCTGGACAAGAGTCGCCGTAAACCAATGACATCTCATTCATTATGGTCGCGACTGATTTTCCTTGCCTGGTAAGGAACTTTATAACGGCACGATATTCGATTTTTTCCATATTTCACTTTTCACTCCTGATTATGTAACTTGGTTGACGATAGCTCAAAGACTAACTGTCTAATAACAATGAAACTTCGTATTTATACTAACCATGAGTCGCTGCACAGGCCACGCCCCCAATGCGCCTACTCACCCCTCTACAACCCGCTCATTCCGCGAATATAAAAACGCTCCCTCGTAAGTATATGCAGGGGGAAAATCGAGGATTAAAAAAAATGTGATTCGAATTGGAATTTGTGTTTGCAAACGCATCTTCCACTTTGAGAATATTGGTATTTATACTTTATACCTACTTCTTCAAGGAGATACTATTGAATTGCTTTACTTCATGTATGCGAAATCTAGACTTGAACATGTCTATTTTCTATATTCCCTCTGTAGTACAATAAGCTCGTTCCAAGAGTGTTGGCATTATTCGAAGACGTGACAGAAGTAATTCTTTGAGAGTTTCTTCAAAATTCAGTGTAAGGCCTTAACGCCTAACTTTGTATGAAACTGCCGTGCTTTAAAATTCCTTCTTACTTAAGAGTACAAGTAAAAGTACCGTGCGCTTATATCAGGTGTAGTATACGAGGTGTGGCAATTAAAAATGACTGGGAGTACATTTATATTTAATTTTTGCCCCCTTTGACATACTTCCTCCCGTATCTATACACCGCTACATACGTGTCTTCCATTGTACAAAACAATGCTGTAGTTCATCAGTTGTCAGACTCTTCAACAACTCTGCTTTTGCTTTTACATGTTCAACATACTGAAAACGTATTCCCTTTAATGCATTTCCCACTTTTGGGAACATGTAGAAGTCACCTGATGCGAGATCTAGTGAATACGGAGGATGATAAAGCACAGCAATGCGCTTGTCCGCTAAGAACTGCTTCACAGCTCATTGTGAGCTTGTGCGTTATCCTGATGCAGAATTCAATAGTCTTTCTTCCATAAATCTTCTTTTCTTCCTTACTCTTTGGTTCAGCTTAATTAGGATTTCTTTGTAGTATTTGTGATTAACGGTTTGACTCTGAGGTACCCAGTCAGTTATGATAACAGCCTTGATATCGAAAAAAAAACGATCAGCATTACCTTCGATTTCGACTTACTCATTCGTGCTTGACGATCAGGCGATCTTTCAGTGCATCGATTGACTCTTTGTTTCCCTGTCATGCTAGAAAAAAAATTTCTTAACATGCGATGATTTTTGAGAGCAAACCTGTTTCTTCTGTGAGTCGTTCCATGATATCAGAGCAAATGTTCATCCGATTGTCTTTTTGTTTCTATTTTTGGCGCCATTTTTGCACAAACTTTTGTCAATAATCACCAATCAATTAATTCATCATGCAAAATGTGCCTTACTGTTCCTTTGCTAATGTTTACCATATCGACAATCATCCGAATACTCAGACGTTGGTCTTTCCGCAAAATTTCATTCTTTTCCTGAACGTTCCCTTTAGTTCTTGCAGTCATTGGTCAGCCAGGACGTTCATCATCTTCGACCTCTTCCCGAAATTCAGAAAATCTTTTGTGACTATCGAAAACTCCCACACGTGACATAACATTATTACCAAACACCTCTTTTAACATTTGTAAACGTTCTGTTGACGTTTTTTTTAATTCGACAAGGAATTTCAGGTTAAATCGCTGCTCGACTTTCTCGTAAACCATTTTCACGACACTACTAAGTAACAGTGTCTTCTACAATTAAAGCTCGAAAGTAAACTAAAGTAGACAGAGAAACGAAACTACGGATTGTTGCTTGGGAAGTATCGAGCTTAATGACGTTCCAATTACGGTTTCGCTCGATGTGGCTACGTCATGGAAGGAACGCAGTCTCGTTATTTAATTGCCATACCTCGTACACATACGTAACATTTTTTCTACCCAAAAATTCTGTCACAATAATAATAATGATGATAATAATAATAGTTTAGTTCATATAATTGTAGTGAATACATGAAAAAGTGAAACAATGTATGTACATATCATTATATACAGAATATTACAAATTAAATAATCATTTAGTGAATATGGTTCAAGGTTAACAACAAAAGAAAGCAATCTGCGTTATAGCAAAGTAAGTGTTTGTGTGGAGTAACAAACATTGGTAATTTATAATAGACTTGTAAACTAGGATAATGTTTGTACAGACCCCTCTCTGTAAGAGTGAATTTGTGAATGGGAAACGAATAATTTGTATTTCTTAAACGTGTGTAGTGCGCTATACTAATGTGCATTTTCAGAATGTTGGAAGTACTGTTTATTCTTTCATAAGAAAAATTACGCATTCATAGATATAAGTACCATGTTCTGTCAGAATAATATTTTTTTCTAAATAATTCGAAAACTTTGATTAAAACCAAGCCATAAAATCAATCTAATAATTAATTCGTTTTTGTGTCGTAAATATCCTGTTTATGTCGCAGTTTCGGCTCCACAGAACAATTACCATGCGTCATTTTAACATAAAAAGGAGCATAGTAAATCTTCATCAGAGTAGGGGAATATAGAATATGTATTTAGCTTCTAATGGCTTCTATTAAGCTTCTGATAATATTATCATGGCGTAACACTCCTGAAGGAGTTAAGCCACCTTTCGGTTCTCTAGATCTGTTTTATGTTGGGGAGATGACCCCCCCCTTTTCCAGCCCTATGTCTTTTCACAGATTTCTCTCCATTGTTCTCTATTCCCCACTTTCTGCCTATAGTTACTGGTTCCGGTCCTTCTCAAATCCTCCTCCACTTCTCGCTTCCATGTACTCCTCGGTCTCCCTGTCCTCCTTCTTCTCAGACTCCATTCCATAACCTCATATATCACTGCGTTTGGTCCCGCTCTCCATACATGTCCTAACCATTTAGCTTTCTGTTGTTTAATTTTTTTCACTATGTTCTCTCCTATTTCCTGTAAAAGCTCATGACTAGTTCTTCTTCTGTATTCAGTATCTCCTACTTTCACTGGTCCCAGTATCACTTTCTATATTTTTCTTTGCATTTTTCTCAGATCTTCCTGTTTCCGCTGCATACATCATAGTTGGTCGGATTATCGTCCTATATATTTCCATTCTACAACTTTTGCTTATTATTTATTTAATATTAAGCTTCTAATGGAATAACAAAAAATTGTTTAGCCAAAGATTCAATGTGACTGCGCCAATTTAAACATTCATTAGTATACATGCCGAGAAATTTGGTAGAATTAGGAGTGTTATATATTGTAAAGCACAAATTTGATGGTGAGAGAGAACAAATAATTATTCTAAATATCGTACAAGCCGTTTTTGAATCGTTTAAAAATAATTTATTTGCATTGACTCAATTATTCATAGTACTGAGGTACTTTCGACATTCTCTCGTTAAATGTAGTAAACAGTTTCCTCGTCTAATTTATTAGCAAATGTTCATTCTCAACAATATTGTGGATGCCATTAACGTAAATATTAAAAAGTAATGGTCCAAGTACGCTTCCCTGAGGTATTCCCCATCGAGAAAATGAAAACGCGAGAAAACCACCCCATCATTACAAGTAAAGCTAACTGTGTGTTACCTGTCTGACAAATATTACGATGACAACCTATAAACAACTCCACGTACACTGCAAGGTTCAGGTTTCATCAGTAATACCAGGGTGGTCCCAGAAGTATCCGACCCAACAAAGAAAACACAAAAATTTTGGAAAAAAATATCTCTACACTTTTCCCAGCGATGTTCAATAAGTTCGATATCCTTTTTATAATAAGAACTGTCTTGCTCCTCAAAATAGCCATTAACTGCCAACATTACTTCTTCATTGTTGGAAAATTTGTGACCACTGAGCCATTTTTTCAAGTTTGGGAACAGAAAATAATTCGAGGGGGCTAAAGGTGGCGAATAGGGTGCATGAGGTAGAAATTTTAATTCATTAACTTTGGCCATTACAATAACAGATTTGTGAGCTGGTGCATTGCCTTGATGAAACGATAATTTCTTCTTAGCCAAATACGGCTGTTTTTGCTTGATATCTCCGCAATAAGTTCGCATAATACTCACCGTTGATAGTTTTTCCTTTTTCAAGATAGTCTCAACAGAAATTATTCCACGCGCATCCCATAAAACCGATACCATGACCTTGCCTGCAGATGAAACGGTGTTCGCCTTCTTTGGAGAAGGTTCTCCCTTTTGAGTCCATTGTTTTGATTATACTTTCGTCTCGAGTGTAAAGTAATGGACCCATATTTCATCCATGGTTATGAAACAGCGCAAAAATTCTGCTCTGTTGCTCTGAAACTTCACTAAACACTCAATTGAAACATCTTCACGACACTGTTTTTGCTCGAGTGTGAGCTAACGCGGAACCTATCTTGCGCACAGCTTTGCAACCTAAACTACAGTGCATTTGTTTTACCAATTATAGCGCCACCTATGTGTCATTCTCACTACTTGTCAAACTATCCTCGTATGCCACTTATCTCGTATCTTTCTACCGCATTCTATTTTCATTTACTCGAACTATGGCAATAAAATTTCTAATTAATAAAATGCCTAAACCACTACACATGAAAAATTTTATCTATTTTTTTCTCCCTATTAAATACTTTTGTTTATACTGGAAATTATAAAATATTGGTTAACGCAAAAGTCATACAGAATAATAGCGTTTCTTTGTTATTTGTGCACATATACGTTCATTTGCGGTAATTGTTCCATATTGATTAGCATTCTTGTATCTTCGGCTATCCATCACATGTGCACACCCCAAGGCAGGAATAATTTATAACAAGGGGGAATGTTCATATTCCTCTTTGCAGCTTGCATCGCTGCGGCCGCTGCAAAAGCAAACGGGTGGACAAAAAATCGCTTTGTTGGAATTTCCCGTAACTGTCAGATAAAACATGAGTACATTTTAGGCATTACGCGAAACAGGAATATAATTCTCTCTGTTGATTCGAATACGAAAATTAAAAGCAATTAGGGCTGTTTATAATTCGCTTAGGTGTACTTTAGTCGAGTTTTCGGGATGGGCTTAATCTTTTTATAAACGATATTTTGCGGCCTTTTTTTACATTTTTCTTTGAGTTAAATTTGCATAAAATCACTGGCAAAATTGCGCAGCCAACAATTCTTTGATGTCTACAGAATTATGCAGATTGATATAAATCGTATGTAGTAGGAAAATATTACGAAGACTTATGGTAAAAGGACATTACAAAAGAAGATGAAAAGTAAAGAAATAATGATATTAAATGGATAGGCATATGAAGAAGGTTAGACTACTACTGTTAAGGTAGTCGCCAAGTTTTCTTCTTATGTTTGCTGAAGAAAGAGTAATGCAAAACGCCCTTGAAGGTATTAAATGAATGGCATATAAAGAAGGTTAGACTACAACGATTAAGGTAGTTGTCAAATCTTCTTCTTATATTTGCTGAAGAAAGAATAATGCAAAACGCACTTGAAGGTATTACATGCATGGCATCTAAAGACGGTTAGACTACAACGATTAAGGTAGTTGTCAAATCTTCTTCTTATATTTGCTGAAGAAAGAATAATGCAAAACGCACTTGAAGGTATTACATGCATGGTATATAAAGAAGGTTAGACTACAACGATTAAGGTAGTTGTCAAATCTTCTTCTTATGTTTGCTGAAGAAAGAGTAATGCAAAACACACCTGAAGCAGATGCTGTATCAAAACAATGAGAGATTTGAATACTAAGAGGAGAGAAGGGTGTGGAAATTTTGCACCACGTGGAGTTTTATATCCATTTCATCGATTTTTAACGAGCCTTTGAGAGTGTAAACCGAATCCAATTAGTCAAAGATATGAATAACATCGACATATCCTCAAAACTGAATAGATTCATTAGAATGAAATGGGACTCTACGACAACAGAGGGTGATGTTGTGTGGAGTTTCTGGATATTAATTTGTTTAGAAATTTTCGTTGGAGCTCCGCCATAACTGATATGGCTATGTGTTCAGTTGCTCCATCTTGCTGGAACCAAATGCTGTTGAAACGGATACGTCTTCGGCGCAGTTCTGGGTAAAACAACCTCCTTCATCATCTTTAAATAACGGTCCCCATTGACAGTCACTCTTACACCGTTTTCTTCAAAGAAGTGTGGCCCCATAATGCACCTTGATGAAACTGCTCACCACGCAGTGACTCGTTCTGGGTGCAGTTCCGTCTCATGGAGTATTTGTAGATTAGATACACTCCATATACGGCAATTTTGCTTGTTTACATTGCCGTTTAGATCAAAATGGGCCTCAATTTATCAAGCTGTTGTCTTCTTCGGCCACTTCAATAATTTTTTGGCAAAATTCGAGGCGAATAGGCAAATCCAGAGAGTTTAACTTGCTTGTAATTTGGACTTTGTACGGAAGCAAGTCATCATGAAGTATCCGTTGTAATGACCGTTTGCTAATTCCAATTTGCGCCGAAAAGTTTCGAGTCGAAACGCTTTTATTTGCTTGAATTGACGAGGCTACAGCGGCAATTATGTCTTGAAGCCGAACATAGGGATCTCGATGGTACGGTCTTCATGTGATGCTTCCAAATTCGACAAACATGTTTACATAATGGTCCATCTACTCGGGGGAGTGCCACCAAACTCCCGCCTAAATTCCCTTTGGACGGAAATGAAGGACTGAAAAGCATGGTACCGCTGCACTATCCAAATCTTCTTTTAGGTATCCCAAGCATTGATTTTAGCAAATCTAAAAAAAAAAAAATAAGCCGATTACTCACACAGAAAAAAAGTTATTACGTTTTGTTTTTGTAGCACGATCCGTGCGCCACCCTGTATTTATTTTAAGTAAATGGAGTATCTGTTTTGGCAATTTGTAATTGATTAATTACAATTAGAAAGACCAATGCCCTGTTGGTTTTGTTAGCGTATAGATAACTCTTTCACCGTGGTAATGTATCCATTTTTACGCTTGCGACTTTTTTCATGTCAGGAAAAAACTTTTTTCTTTTAATTAGTACACATTACTCTTTCAAATGCAATTCTTAAAAAAAGGTATGTATCTTGTGCCCATACTTTGTTTCCAGAAAAAAAACAAGATCTAATTAAATATATCCTGACGAACTTGCTGGTTCGAGAAACGTTCTAGTACGCTGACAAAATTCCTTCTGTTATTACTATTGCGATTACGACAACACATGCATGCATGCACGTTTCCACACAAACATAAAATCGTAAATCATCACATCATTTAATCGAAGCAACTATTAAGTGGAATGAACTTGGACGTCGTAAATAAAAGACACTATTCGCCATTTTTATGCTCCGATCAGTACGCACATACGAATGCACACACTGGCACAAGTACACATAACACTATCCAATTAACCGGAATAAATTTACTGTTTTGAGATACATTAACCGGTTTTTATGTTCCCTTTCTTCGTCCGTCTTGTTCTTTTAAGAGCCTTAGCTCAGGCGAAGAATCAACAAAACAAAATAACTAAACCGAAACGGCAAAAACGAGGAATCGATAGAAGACTGTGCACAATACATATACATATGTAGTTTTAGATATATTTGCTTACCATATAGTTTGGATATTATTCGTAATTTTATTTCGAACAGGCATAGTCTACCAGGACGAGTAATACGTAATATTGGATTATTGTTAATTGATCATACTTAGAGAGTACGTGTGAAACAACACTCTAACCTCACTTTTATATATGTACTAGCTGTACCCAGCACGCGTTGCTACGCCACCAACTAAAATAAATTTGAAGGAAAGACATTACACAAACATTCAATTCATTTTGAGTCATTTTATTGATTTTGTTCATTTTGAAAAAATTGTGACATTACAGCATTTCGTTTCAATTCGATATTTGTTGAAGTGCTGTGGGATACACAACATTTCTTGTTTTTCCATCTGGTGCGTAAACGAATAAATCAGAAGGGTTTCCGAGGCGTGAGCAGGCCACGTAGACCTGCCCATATGAAAAGCATGGATTCTCGAAATTTAATCCACACACTTGCAACGATTGTCCTTGTGCTTTGTTGATAGTCATTGCGAAAGCGAGTCGTACCGGGAACTGCAAACGTTTGAATTCGAATAGCATATCTGTCGGGATCATTGGGATACGTGGCAACAGTACGTCTTCACCTTTGAATTTTCCAGTCAAAATTGTTGCCTCGATAACATTGTTCATCGTTTTCTTGACTGAGAGTCTGGTTCCGTTGCAAAGTCGTGGTGGATTTTTGTTTCGAAGAAGAACGATGGGCCTGGCAAATCAAGAGAATTCAAGAATTCAGTTGGATAGTTGACAACTTCGTTTTGATTCACCACAGTATCGATGGACTTGTATGTTGTCATTTCGCCGGGTATTCCATTCTGAATGGTGAAGTTGATGGTATTGACATCGATGTTTTTCGCCGCTAATATAACACGCGTACTGAGCCACTGATGATTTTTGTAGTTCTGTGCAATGTTTGGGAAAACTTTTTGCACCAATTCGTCTATGCTTTCTGTGATCTTACAGAAGCTTGCCGTCAAGGTGATACATTGCGTAGATTCATCAATTTGCATTCGCCCATTTCCAATATCCATTAATTGTTTTGCAAAATTTCCAGCCGATGCATCCCGTTGTAGTTATACACCCATGTTAGTTTTCAAACTCGATTTCTGTAAATGACGCCATAAAACTGATGATTTGAGACATGCATTAAGTTTATCAGCGGGTGTTGAACGTGGTATGACCACGAAAATCACCAGACAATAAAATGAGTGCGCTACCGAAGATCCGTGCGTTTCCTCTCAAATCTCGCAGTGTACGATTAAGCGCTTCCAATGCTTTCTTGTGAGACATTGTACATTCGTCCCATATGATAATTTGACACGTTTGGAGTACTTTACGTCATCATTCGTTCGCTATTTTCGTTTTAATTCAAATCAGCATGAACTGTCACGGCAATATATGAAATTCATTGGAATGGCAGTGGCGCCATCTGTCGAAAATTGGTCGTACCAACTTAGAAACCTTCGTGGGCTCATGCACAACAACAATTTTGCTAAAGATCATCACATGATCAAATGCATAGTTTACGATTCTATGAAAGACATACAAACATTCATTTTTATATATATAGATTTCTAGGATGTCGGCCGCTGATACTTTCTAAATACAAGGACGATGTGAAATTTGAAATAAAACAAATGAATTAAAGCATTGAGGTTCCTATTATTGGACTAACGATGCGAAAATGTCATGTCATTTTGTAATAATCGTGTATTTAGTGTGGACATCATTCATAATGCGATTGCGTGTGAAGCAATACTTACTTTTGCTTATGTCTTTCTTGGAAATATGTCACTAGCATTTTCTAAATACAGGTTTCACATCTCAGAAACTCGAAATGAAACAAATGAGGTAAAACATTCAGGTTCCTATTATTGGATCATCGATGTGAAAGTGACATTGTATCGTTTCGTATTGATAAAGATCTTCCAAATATTGTGCCGTTTCTGCAATAAGTTCATCATAAGCTTTCATGAGTTTGAGTTTGGAGAATAAATGAAATCTTTTCACCTTGATTTTACGAAGAGTCGAAAGATGTACAAATTGATCCAGTTCTTCACAAACTGCTTCACTGATGTGACAGGTTGCATTGTCCATATGAAAAAGGATTTCTCTATGAGTCGTTCAATGTTATTCTTCAGAAATCACCTTCTTCGATTTTTTCCCCTGCACTGGAGACGATACTTGAAGAAGAAAGAAGAAGAAGGAACACTGCCTTCGAGGATTCGAGCCTTTCACCCCTTTTTATTATTTCTTGTTCTTTCTCCTCTCTCTCTCTCTCTCTCTGTTAATAAAACTTTTAAAGATATTCTTTCTAGATATTTTGGCTGTATTCTTAATTATCTGAATTTTTACTAGACTACTTAAGTAGTATTGGTTATTTCGTAATGTCTCTTTCGTTCCTTATTTGTTGTTTTTTATATTCTCCATCTATTTCCTCTTAGCATTCTGTACTGCATACTTCAAGCTTGTTTGATGAGAATAGTTGGAAGGTTTACTTGTTTCAGGTATTATAATTACCTGTACATTTCCAGAAATAAGGCACATATTTTAGCTGGAACAGGGCATTTATCAAATAAGTTTAAATACTTCTCTTTTTCGGAAGCTTCTTAAGAATGCTTCTTGTTAGTAAATGAATCCATGGTGCTTTTCGCTCTAGGTTATATATCCCCTTTGACCACTTTCTTCGTGTTTTTCACTCCTCTTTATTACAGGTCGGTTCAAACAATTGAACATTTGGCCAGGCGAAACATTTAATTGATGAGCCATCCGCCGTACAGTCCTGATCTGCTGCCCTGTAATTTCTTTTTGTTCCCATACGTGAAAAATAAACTTCGTGGTCAACGGTTTTCTACGCTGGAAGAGGCAGTTGAGGCATTCAAAATTCATATTTTGGAGATACCGCTTTCACAGTGGCAGTAATGCTTTTCGGATTGGTTTAAACGAATGCAAAAGTGCATGGATTTTCAACGAGAATATTTTGAAAACCAGTAAAACTATTTTCGATAATAAAAAAATTTTTTTTGTTTGCTATTCCCGAAATATAAACGGCTGCCCTGGTATTAATTAATTCATAATACTTGTACGTATTTTTGTGAATACTTGTTCACTGCAAAAACTAAAGCGATATTAGTACAAGGTATATAACAAAAAATTCAAAAATATAACGACTGGATTAAAGGCAAATTGGGAAGACGTATACGTTCGGGAAACACACCAACTAAATTGACTTAAAGCGAAGAAGCCATCTCTAATCCAATAGATGTTTTTAGGATAAATTTATAATTCAATAAACCGGTAGGTAGTGTTCTATACATACGAACAGGTGTGCGCGTATCGTGTAAAATGCATACGTGAACTTATGTTTGTGTGTGTGTGTGCCAATTGCATTAGAAACACGAAATACCTCCATTCGTTGTTTTACCTAACAAAGAGAATGACTGCGAATAGAACCCAAAGTATAGGAAATAAGGTCGACGTAAAATGCAACCTTTACGATACATACAAATGCGCTATTTCACCTTGAAATAATATAAATCTAAATTATATACTTATGTGTGGATATACATATGTATGTATGTGTAAAAACATTATTTTCATTTAAAATACACTCACATACGCACGCTACGCACACATGTTGTGTGTATAAACTACACGAGCATTAAAACAAGACGTTCACGTTCCCACAAATAATGCTACTAATTTGAAAGATTTCTGATAATATCGTCAAGTATCAAGTAATTGTATTACTTCTTCAACTGAATTAACAATTCGTTTTACTCCAGGAAATAGTTTTAATAAAATAATTTGTCCTGAGCTGCTTATCATTTTTTCTATTTAGAGTCAATCACAAAAGTGTTCGTACACCTGTGAACACTGATTATCATTAAACAACATCCCACTATGACGACGCATATTTACTTCCATTTAACAAAGTTAAAATATTCTAAAAAGCTCTAATAACAATATGAAAACTGACTAATAACTATAAAAAGATTTGTTAAATATTCTAACATCGAATGTCTCAAACGTTTTCGTCCACTTTATTTTTATATTTCTCTATTGTATGCCATAAATACAGAATGAATTAAATCCTCTTCACAGTACCACTTTGCTCAACTTTGCTACAGTCTTTGAAATATTAGTTTACTCGAAGATTTTTCCCTCAATTAGACCACTTATCTCATTTAATCAACTTGGGCTTCATGCAGCATAGATCTACTGTGACAAATCTGACCATTTTCACTCAACGGATTGCTGAGTTATTGGATTCGCGCAGGTGGATGCAATTTACACCGATTTCTCGAAGGCTTTCGATAGCATAGACCATGGAATTCTGCCATTCAAACTCGGGACATTCGGTTTCAGTGATTCGCCAGATGCATTCTTTAGATCGTATCTGAGCAATAGACGTCAATGCGTTTTTTTCAATGGCTTCTCGCCCATTCCTTAGTTCCCCTCATCTGGTGTGCCTCAGGGGTCTAACTTTGGTCCTCTCCTTTTTATTATTTTCATTAATGACCTCATTAGCGAACTACTGTTAGATAATTTGCTATTTGCTGACGGTCTAAAGTTTATTGTCCGGTGTATACTTTGGAAGATTGTGAACAGCTTCAAGTAGACGTAGTCATATCGAATTGGTGCAAAACTAACAATCTACCTCTAAATCCTGACAAGTGAAAAGTGATAAGCTTTTCGAGACGATCGAATACGCTTCATTTCAATTATCAACTTGTTGTCACTCTTTTAATGTACACTGAGTGTATAAAGGATTTGGGAGTGTGTTTTGATGCTCGTCTTACTTTCTCTTTACATATTCAAAATATCGCTAAGCGGGTAAGGCAGAATCTGGGTTTTATTATTCGTAATTGTAGGTCATTTTCCAACATACTAGCTTTGAAACCTCTATATTATTGATAGGTGAGATCCCGACTTGAATATGCTTGCATCATTTGGTATCCATATTATGAGGCGCAGAGATGGGAACTCGAAATGTTCCAAAAACATTTTGTCAAATTCATATGGTTTCAAGTTGATTTATAATATCCTCCTCGCAACTCTGACCGTGCTACGCTATTGTCTCGTTTTGATATATCCTCTTTACCATTTCGACGTGATTATATTAGTCTGTGTTTCTTCTTCACAGTGGTATTGATTCTTCTTCCATTTTAAGCTTATTAAATTTGTATGTACCACAATTTCTATCTCGTCCTTTTGTCACTTTCTACCTTCCATTCCCACGTACCAACGTACTTGTTAAGTTACCATTATATGTTATGTGTTCCAACTTCAATAAAATGTCTCGAAGTATAGACATTAACTTTTCAAGTTTCAATACCTTCAAGAGGACTATTGGGGGCTATTTTGTTCGCTTTGCATTGTAATTTTCCTCTTTATTTTTATTTTTTGGAATACTTTTTGCTTTATTATTATTATAACTTGTTTAGATTATTATTCCGATATGAAGGGTGTTTCAAATTTCGCGGTTTTTTTAAAGAATAAATAATACACATAATTTGCATTCACTTCATCGAACGATATCGATCACTATTAACAGTTACAGCTTCACCAGCAGCATTTTCAAAGAAGTAAGGTCCAATTACACCACCTGGCCGTAATGCACACCAAGCAATAACTCGTTTAGGATGCATAGGTTTCTCATGAATAATTCGTGGATTTTCCTCACCCCAGATACGGCAATTTTGTTTATTAACATAGCCGCCAAGTTTAAAATGTGCCTCATCGGAAAACATTATCTTTTGTGAAAAATCAGCTGGTTGTTGATTGATGAAATCGACAGATGAACGACGTTTTAAATGACGTAATGGCTCCAGTTCCTGTGTTATTTGAAGCTTATATGCCTTCAGAGCCAAATCCTTCTGTAAAATACGCCATGTTGTTGATCCACTAGGTCCAAGTTGTTGTGAACGTCGTCTAATGGACACTTCAGGATCTTCAGCAACACTTTCACGAACCAAAGCAATATTTTCTTATAAACGACTACTACGACTGTATTTTTCACTTTTTTGGTCTTCTACGGAACCGGTCTATTGAAATTTTTTAATAATTCGACCAATAGTGCTTTCAGATGGACGATTATCTAAATCATTCACGTAATTTTTTAAAAACTCTTGTCATAGAACGCTGATTTTCATAAAATAGTTCGACAATTTGAACGCGTTGGCGTACCGTGTACGAACCCATTTTTATAAATGTCATACATCACAATTTTAAAATGCCCACATACCCAGACAAATTCAGTGCGCCATCTATATTTTATTTATTCTTAAAAAAACCGCGCAATTTGAAATACTTTTAGAAACAAGTTAAGAGACTCCAAAGAAGGAGGATTTGAATATAACCAGAAGGATCGCAGTGGAATAGGCTTTACAACTATCTCAAATAGTCGTAATCTGATTAGTAGCAAAATCATCATCTAAAATGCTTTAAATTGGTACAAATAAAAATTTCATAAATTATATTTCTGATTAAGCTTTACTTCCTGTGATTATTGCTTTTAATTCTTCAACATTTTCATCGGTTCTTGACGTTGCTTGAAGTCCATAATAAGGCTATCTGCTTCTGGGTTTCCGGGCTGGAACCGCGTCACTAGTATATCTGCCGACGTTTCGTACCCATTTGTATGGGACATCTTCAGGGTTCAACTACTGCACTGAAACTCGAAAAGAAGTAAGGTTCAACATAGTAAGGATTACTTTTCACAGGTTCATGACTACTTTTAAAAGGAATGTAGGCAAAATGTAACCATAACATTTCTTCAATACAGTTACGCATTAATTTCATGTATATCGTACAAAATTTCCAACCAATTTCTTGTTAAGTTATTTCTTTTTGAGCAAAAATCGAGATAAGCGAAACGGTGATGTAAACGTAGGGATATTGAGCTGAAACTCGGGAGCATATTTAAAAACACGTACACCAAAATAAAAAACATTAAACCAATACTGCTTTGATATTTTTAATCAGAATAACATTAGATTTTGTAATTTTTTTTGGTGTACATTTCAAGTTATTTAAAGTTAAAGTCATTTATTAGTAAACCACTCTAAATAGAAAATTTTTCCTTGAACTAAGTGCACAATCATTGTACGCGTACCCATTATACATAGTTTACATGCTTGCGGAACATGCATGGCACCATTACAGTAGGTACGGAGTTGCTAAATTGCACGACTTAATTTTTTCCGAATATAAAATTCGTATTTTGTACATTCGTCATTCTGTCTTTGGATTGCAAGTTACATAGGTGCCGGTAATGTAGAGACTGTGAACAAGTTTCGCAAATTGTTGCACAACTCGCCTGTTGAAGATACTGAATAAATAACTAACGCCACGTTCGGCGAGAACTAACCTAATTTTGAAATCGTGAAGTACATACACCCATGCACATTTATATAAAACAGTTAGACATTTTCAATTTAACTACACACATTTTCCGAACACATTCAAATAGCTTTTGTTATTTGAGTCGGTGAAAATTGAAATCCAATTACGAAGATTCAAAAAACAGGTTTTAATTATTTATTTGTTATTTACAGTTTACAAAAAATACTATAAAATAACTTTTGGGTAAAAGATCTAAGTGTTTCTACCTATAGGTCTTGTAAAGGGTGTTACAAATTTCGCGGTTTTGTTAAAGAATAAATAAAACACATAATTTGCATTCACTTTCAAAAACTTTTTATTGATACTTAAAGTATCAGTTATTGTGAACATTGTGAACATGACTATAAATAAAAGAACAAATAAAACGGCGGATGTAAAAGTAAAATTCTATTAAAACACAAAAAACAAAATAAACTTTATTAAGTACATGTAATCTTGATACAAATTTAAACGAACTTTTTCTTCTACACTCTACTGACACATATTCCCGGATTGTTTTATCGTATGAAATGAATCTTGTCAAATCATTTTCAATATATAGAATTGAAAGGTTATTTAACCTTTCATCAGACATTGTTGACCCGTATTTATTTCTTGTGTAGGCTAGTTTTGAAAAGATCGTTCTGTTTCACAACTGGTTATGGGTATGGATAATAAATTTTAAGAATGGTATAAAGATTTGGAAATGTGTCAATAAGATTATTTTCAAAAACTGGTAGGCATCAGTTAGTTGCGGGGTCCCTTTCTCTTTCGGAGCCCTAGGCTTCAGCCTAATTTTTTCTATGGTAGATCCGTCTATGGGTTTGATTTAACCAAAGTATTTTTATGAATTGAAATTTCTCAAGTTAGTTATTTTTTAATATAGTGTTTTAAAAACATTTTCGTCTACATTTTCTACATTCTTGTGTACATATAAAAACTACCATTTTGGGTAAATCAAAGCAAAAGGTCACATTATATTTGATTAATTTTTTAAAGAATAAATAAAACACATAATTTGCATTCACTTTCAAAAACTTTTTATTGGTAATTGAAGTACCAGTTATGACATTTATATGCGAAAAATAATATCTGCCAAATGACCTCCTCTTGTAGCTCCACAGACGTCCATTCTTCTCTTAAAATTTTCAATGACATTTTGACATAATTGAGGCTCTATCTCACCAGTGACACCAACAATTTCATCTTTCAAAGCAGGAATTGATTGTGGACTGTTTTTATAAATGCGACTTTTCACAACCCAACCCCAAAAAAATAGTCTAACGGTGTCAAATCACATGATCTTGGTGGCCAATTAACATCACCGTTTCTTGAGATTACATGTCCAGGAAATTTTTCTCTCAATAAATGAATTGATTCGTGTACAAAATGAGGTGTAGCGCCATCCCTTTGAAACCACATATCTTCTAGATCAATATTCATGATTTCAGGCCACAAAAATTCGGTTATTATCCGACGATATGGATCAACATTGACAGTAACAGCTTCACCAGCAGCGTTTTCAAAGAAGTAAGTTCCAATTACGCCACCGGACCATAATGCACACCAAACAGTAACTCGTTTAGGATGTATAGGTATCTCGTGAATAATTCGTGGATTTTTCTCACCCCAGATACGGCAATTTTGTTCATTAACATAGCCACCAAGTTCAAAATGTGCCTCATTGGAAAACAAAATTTTTTGAGAAAAATCAGCTGGTTGTTCATTGATGAAATTGACAAATGAACGACGTTTTAAATGATCTAATGGCTTCCATTCTTGTGTTATTTGAACGTTATATGCCTTCAGAGCTAAATCCTTGTGTAAAATACGCCATGTTGTTGATCCACTAAGTCCAAGTTGTTGCGAACGTCGTCTAATGGACATTTCAGGATCCTCAGCAACACTTTCACGAACCAAACCAATATTTTCTTGTGAACGACCACTACGACTGTATTGTTCACTTTTTTGATCTTCCACGGAACCGGTCTCTTGAAATTTTTTAATAATTCTACCAATAGTGCTTTCAGATGGACGATTATGTAAACCATAGAATTCACGTAATTTTCTAAAAACTCTTTTCACAGAACGCTGATTTTCATAAAATAATTCAACAATTTGAACACGTTGTTGTACCATGTACAAAGCCATTTTTATAAATGTCATACATCACACTTTTTAAATGCCCACACATATAGATAAATTCAGTGCGCCATCTATATTTTATTTATTCTTAAAAAAAACGCCCAATTTGAGATCATTAATGAGTTTTGGAAATAACGTGACAATATTACAATATTACACATATTTAAAAAATACTGGTAAACTTTAATAATTCCAATTTTGAAAATATTAGCAAAGACGGTCACAATGCTTTTTGAAAAAAGTTAGTAAATCAGTGCAAGAACTACAGAGGTACAAGCCTATTAAATTCAGACTACAAAGTACGTCAAAATACGCAAAGAGTAATATAACACATGGATCAATAAGTCCCGAGACTAACCCATAGATGGCGCTCGTAGTAAACCAGTAACCACGTCTTTCTAGAGTACTAACCTTTGCTTGAAACGTGTCAAAATTTTAAGTCGATCGGACCAGAAACAGCTGAGTTATCGAGGTTGGAGTAAAGTCGTTTTGTAGTTTGTTTAAACAATGGAAAAAACCGAGTTTCGTGTTCTGATAAAACATTGTTTTTTAATGGGTGAAAACACCACGCAAGCAAAACAATGGATTGAAAAATGTTATCCGGACTTTTGTCCATCAAAAGCAACGATTTGTCGGTGGTTTGCCGAGTTTAAACGTGGTCGTACCGACACAAATGACGCGGAACGCCCGGGTAGACCTGTGGAAGCCGTTACACCGGAAAATGTGAGTGAAGTGACAAAAATTATAATGAAAGATCGTAAAGTGAAGCTCCGTGAGATTGCTGAGATGACACAGATATCATATGGAAGTGTATTTACTATCCTTCATGAAAAATTGAGCATGAAAAAGGTTTTTTCCAAGTGGGTGCCGCGATTGCTCTCAATGGAACAAAAACAGCAACGAGTCGATGATTCAGAAAGCTGTTTATCGCTATTTACTCGCAACAAAAAAAATTTCTTGCGTCGTTACGTGACCATGGACGAAACATGGATACATCACTACACTCCAGAGTCGAAGCGGCAGTCATCTGAGTGGCGCACAGCTGGCGAAAGCCGTCCGAAACGTCCGAAAACGCAGCAGTCAGCTGGCAAAGTCCTGGCGTCAGTTTTTTGGGATACACATGGCGTGATTTTCATTGACTACCTCGAAAAAGGTAAATCGATCAACAGTGATTATTATATTGACTTACTGGTGCTTTTGAAGGAGGAAATCGCAAAAAAACGACCGCACATGCAGAGAAAAAAAATCCTTTTTCACCAAGACAATGCACCCTGCCACAAGTCGATGAAAACAATGGCAAAATTGAACGAATTGGGTTTTGATCTGCTTCCCCACCCCCCATAGTCGCCAGATTTAGCCCCCAGTGACTACTGGCTCTTTGCTGATCTTAAAAAAATGCTCCAGGGAAAAAGATTTAGCTCAAATGAGGAGGGTCATCGCTGAAACTGAAGCTTATTTTGAAGCGAAAGATAAATTTTTTTATAAACATGGTATTGAAAAATTGGAAAAGCGTTGGAACCATTGTATCACCCTAAAAGGTGATTATGTTGATGAATAAAAAAAAATTTTGCAAAAAAAATGTTGTTTTCATTGTTAGTCTCGGGACTTATTGATCCATGTGTTACTAAAAACAATTATAGAAAGAACAATAAATGAAATTTAGAAAAGGGCGACCCACAACACATTTTGCAAAAAATAATAGAAAAATTCAGCTAGTTTAACAAAGAAAATAATTTCGCATTAATAGATTTTGAAAAAGCGTTTGCTAGTGTCAACAGAGAAACGCTTTGCAATATGATGTATCCATCTCAATTAATAAATGTCATAAAGAGTCTATATACAAACAAATACAGATATATTTGTTGACAAGGATTAAACAACCAACAAGTAATGTAAACACTAACGAAGAAGTTCCACGGTGTTGTATTTTATATGACTATTATATATATGTACGAGGGTTATTTTTTAAATAAGATCCGTTTCTTAATTCGAATAAAAATACTGTAAATATCATTAAAATATATTCACTTCTATATTTCTACATACTTCCATCTACTTTTCTACATAATTTCCATTATCGTTCAAATATTTCTCATACCGTTCAACAAGTTTTTGAATACCAACGTCAAATATATCTGCCCCCTACGAAGAAGCCTAATTTATAACTGCAGTTTTCACTTTTTCCTTGTCGTTGAACCGTTGACTACCAAGAAATTCCTTTAAGTAACGAAACAGGTGAAAATCACTGGGTACAAGGTCTGGACTATAATGTGGATGATCCAGTTGTTCCTATCCAAAAGATCTGATTAAACCTTGACTTTGTGCACAGCACGCAATCCGTTTTTAATTTTCGGAAAGGTAAAGAAATCGTTGAGACTTAGGTCCGGACTGTACGGAGAATGGTTCAACAATTCGACGTTTTGTTGCGCTAAAAATTCAGTTGTCTCGAGTGTTGTGTGTGAAGTTGCATTGGTTTGGTGGAGGATGATTCGTCATTCGGGGTTGCTTTTTCGAAACTCAGCGATGACCTGCGGCAAACAAATGGTCGTATACCAATCGGCAGTAACAGTTCTTTGACACTGTAGAGGAATTGTTGCCTTCGAGACAAATGTCGCGACAATCTTTTTGGAGACAGTTCGAAAACGACTTTTGGTCGGCTTTTCTTCACCTTGGAACACCTAAACAAACGACTGGCGTTTATTTTCTTGCTCGTATGAGTAAATCTAAGATTCATCACCACTGATAATGTTGTGCACGTTTTTAGACTTTCCCGCGTTGAAGCGATCTAGAGCTTTTTGACGTCAATTCACCTTAGCCACTTTCTGTTCTTCGGTCAACAGATTTTACACACAATTCATTACACAAAATTTTTTGAATTGAGGTTTTTGAAATCCCCAATAATGCTTCAATCTAGCGATATGTAATTTTTTGTACTGATATTTTATTTGTGGGGTCCTCTATGTCCCACTATGCAAAACTTAAAAGACATTCCACGTATTGTTCTTTGCTTCGCAGATAAAAAAGTAATATTAACTCGTAGAAGTATTTAAATTTTTTTGACAAATGTAAACAGTATAACGTACAATAAGTAACTATGTTTACAAAAACAAGAAATTCTTTGCATTCCATTCTTTTTACGCCTTGGATGTAACTATAAATCTACATGAACTTTGATTTCATGTGAATGCATGTTTGGTATCTTTAAAGCTCGGTAAAATAACACGGGTATTAGGAAACTTGACAATTTATATAACGAAATCTATGTATACGGTAAAACAAAAATATTTATGGGTGGGAAGGCGACCTTATATAGAAAACAAACCTAACTATATACTTATTACTCTCACTACCACTCCTTAACTAATGGCCCTGATCAGTTGTTGCAAAGCACAGGCTTATCTCGGTGTAGGTGTGCATGCGGTTGCTTACCACTTGATTTGCAGTAGGTAAATCAAATGGCATTTCCATAAATAATGAATATTTTAATATCTTTCCTTAAAATTATTATTTTATTATAGAAACATTGGGGTTTTCGGTTTCTGGAAGGGGTATTTGAAATTGGTTCGAAAGAATTTTTAATTTAAGTTTAATAGTGATACATAATTTCGGTTTAAATAAGTTAAACGTACAAAAAAGTGCCGACGCAGTTAAATAATTCACGTAAGTGTCCGTCCACGTGTATATTTTTGTATTATGCAAATAAACAATATTATAGCCTAATTAAAATTAATATGTTATTCAATTATAATTAAAAGGTGAACGTAATTCATGCACATTCTTCGGCATTTATGTATTTAAGTATTTTATAACTAAATTATCAACAATGACCATTTAACATTCCAGGTAAGGTGATTAAATAAAAATCTTTTCCCCGGAAATTTTGAAGACGATTGCGAGGGTGGTCCCAGAAGTACCTGACCCAACAATGAAAACACATCAATTTTGGAAAGAAATATATTTATTTTTCAACATAATCTCCTTTCAGCTCTGTACACTTTTCCCAGCGATGTTCAATAAGTTCGATACCCTTTTTTGTAATAAGAACTGTCTTGCTCCTCAAAAGAGCCATCAACTGCCGACATCATTTCTCCATCGTTGGAAAATCTTTGACCACTGAGCCATATTTTGGTGCGTAGACTTCCGCGGTCGTGGTCCATGCTATCTGCTTCTGGGTTTCCGGGCTGGAACCGCGTCACTAGTATATCTGCCGACGTTTCGTACCCATTTGTATGGGACATCTTCAGGGCTGAACTACTGCACTGAAACTGGTGTAAGTCGATGGGGGACGTGTTTATATATGGATAATGGGTCATGGGTCAATGGAGCGTTACGGTTACGGTTGGGTCGATTAGAGATGCAGGATTGCCAAGCGTTATGTAGGGGGTAGCCATCATCGCGGTTAAGATTATTGGGGTGCTTAAAGATCTCTATAGTTTCACGGATTTTGCGACCATAGAAGTGGTTAGTGCGGGATAGGATCTTGGTTGAATTAAACTGAATATGGTGCCCGGTTTCCAGTCTATGCTCGGCAAGTGCAGAACCGGCTATGCGCAGCAACCTAGTACAACGCTCATGTTCAGAAACACGAGTGCCGACAGACCGCTTTGTTTCACCAATATATGCCCTGCCGCATGAACAAGGAATCCTGTACACACCAGCTGATTCTAAAGAAACATGGTCTTTTACGGAAAAAGTAATACACAGCTTACATCATCTCCCCCCCTCTCTAAAGCCCACCTACCCTATATACAAGGTGTTACTGACCGCATCAGTAGGGTTCTTCTCAAAAACAACATCAAAACCATCTTCAAACCCCATTCCAAATTATCTGACCCTTTTTCCGTAAAAGACCATGTTTCTTTAGAATCAGCTGGTGTGTACAGGATTCCTTGTTCATGCGGCAGGGCATATATTGGTGAAACAAAGCGGTCTGTCGGCACTCGTGTTTCTGAACATGAGCGTTGTACTAGATTGCTGCGCATAGCCGGTTCTGCACTTGCCGAGCATAGACTGGAAACCGGGCACCATATTCAGTTTAATTCAACCAAGATCCTATCCCGCACTAACCACTTCTATGGTCGCAAAATCCGTGAAACTATAGAGATCTTTAAGCACCCCAATAATCTTAACCGCGATGATGGCTACCCCCTACATAACGCTTGGCAATCCTGCATCTCTAATCGACCCAACCGTAACCGTAACGCTCCATTGACCCATGACCCATTATCCATATATAAACACGTCCCCCATCGACTTACACCAGTTTCAGTGCAGTAGTTCAGCCCTGAAGATGTCCCATACAAATGGGTACGAAACGTCGGCAGATATACTAGTGACGCGGTTCCAGCCCGGAAACCCAGAAGCAGATAGCACTGAGCCATATTTTCAAGTTTGGGAACGGAAAATAATCCTTGGAGGAAAAATCTGGGGAATAGGGTGCATGAGGTAGCAATTCAAACTTTAATTCATCAATTTTGGCCATTGAAATAACGGATTTGTGAGCTGGTGCATTACCTTGATGAAACAACGCTTTCTTCTTAGCCAAATGCCGCCGTTCTTGCTTGATTTCTTCGTTTAAATATTGCAAAAAGTTCGCATAATACTCGCCGTTGATAGTTTTTCTTTTATCAAGATAGTTAATGAAAATTATTCCACGCGCATCTCATAAAACCGATGCCATGACCTTGCCTGCAGATGAAACAGTTTGATTGTTCTTTTATCTCGAATGTGAAGTGATGGACCCCATGGTTATTTAACGGTGCAAAAATTTCGCTTTATTGTTGTGAAATTGCATTAAACACTTAATTGAAACATCTTCTCGACATTGTTTTTGCTCGAGTGTGAGCAAAGGCGGCGCCCATCTTGCATATAGCCTTCTCATGTCCAAATTTTCAGATAATATGTGATGTACCGCGCTATCTGAAATGCCTACTATGTCTGCTAGCTCGCGTATTTTCAGTCAACGATCATCTAGTACCCCTTTGTGGATTTTTTTCACCATTTCTGGAGTCATCACCTCATTTGGTCGGCCACTGCGATGCCCGTCTTGACAGCTCGTACGGCCTCGTTTAAACTCTGCTATCCAATATTTCGCTGTTGTAAACGAAGGGGTAGACTCACCCAGAGTAGAATCTATTTCAGCTTTTATATCGATTGGCCTGAGGCCTTTCAAATAAAAGTATTGTATCACGTAACGACGACCAATTTTCTCCATTTTTACAAATTCACTGAAAACGTTCACTATTAATGGCTGCCAAACAAATACTAAACAACGTGGAGTCTTCAAACTTGAAACATATGCTTTATAAATTGTGTACTTTCTAACACAGTGATATTTTTCAAACAACTACCGCTATCTCTAGGTCAGGCCGGTGTACTTATGGGATCACCCTCATAATTTCGGTTTAAATAAGTTGTGCGTACAAAAAAGTGCCGACACAGTTACATAATACACATAAGTCTTCGTCCACGTGTACATTTTCATATTATTCGAATGAACAATATTATATAGCCTCACTAAAACTAATGTTATTCAATTTTAATTGAAAGATGAACATAGTACATGAATATACTTCAGTATTTATGTATTTAAGTATTTTAATACTAAATTATCAACAATGATCATTTTACATTCCAGTTAAGGCGATTACATAAAAACCTTTTCCTCGGAAATTTTAAAGATATGCCATAAAATAAGTAACGAAAGATATCCTATTGATATAAAAATTTTAGATTTCATTCAATTTTCGAAATGTAAAGAGTTTGTACAGTAGTATTTGTGTATTATTATAAAATGAAATCGATATTTTGAATAACGATGCGTAGAAGAGAACTGTCAATTTAAAAAACGTGTTTTTATAGTGTCCCATCATAATATTAGCAAAAATAATAGACAAATCGCAAAATTATTGAAATTAAGCCACAGAAGTGTATACTGTAATATCTTAATTGAATATCGTCTTTAGAGAAATTGTTATTTACAAGGACATTTGACGATGTGACTTAATTGCTGGGAGAGAGAATGAGTTACACCAGTTTCAGCGCGGCTGTTAAGCCCTGAAGATGTCACGTACATGTGGTAACGAAACATCGGTGCCAGTACTGTCGAAGACGTGGTTTCAAATCGCAAGCCAAGATGAAGAAAGTATAGACAACGATCGCGGAAGTCTACAACCAGATTAAATTAATAACTGATTGGCTGTCCATTTCTTCTACTTCAAAACAAATTGAAAACAGACCACATCAAATAGCAAGCATCTTTACGATCGAAATGAAGGTAAACTTTGAAACGACATTGTGATATTTTAAGATATTAATTAGCGAAGACAATATTTCGCCTATAATTAACTGAACATTAAAATCAAGGTTAATACAAAGGGTACTAGAAGAATTTTGCAATACAGCTTTGTATATTTCATTTCTTCAAAGTAATTTCTTCTACACTCAATACACCTCTCCATCTTCTGAAACCAATCTTTAAACTAGTTCTGCCAAGTTTCACTAGGGAGTAAAGCACACTCGTTGTACCAAGCCCGCAGAATGTCCTCATCACTGGAAAACCGCCTGCCTTTTAGCTTCATTTTCACATGCGGGAACAGTGCAAGATCTGGACTGTGGGGAAGGTGCTCGAGAAGTTTCAATCCCGTCGTAGTCAAATATTGAGTCCAGGTTTCGGCGCGGTGAGCTGGAGCATTATCGTGATGGAGGAACCAGGTGTCCATTCTCGACTTTGCCCGCAGTTTCTTCATAGATTCAATGACTTTAGGCAGGTACTGTTCAGTATACTACTTAGCTGTAACTGTTTTCTGTGTGTCCAAAACGACGCGTTCCACGATTCCACTCGATTTGAAAAATACAGCTATCATTTCCTTCTTTACAGATCGGGATTTTCTGACAACTACGGGTGTGTCTTCACCATCAAAGACCCAAACTTTGTTTTAAGCTTTGGTCAGCACATCGTAATAGTACAGCCAAGTCTCGTCACCTGTCACGATGTTATTCACATACCGAGATTGTGCTTTATTAAGTTTTTTTAGCATCTCCCGGCACCAAGTCACACGTCGTGTCATCTGCTCTTCAGTCAGTCGATGCGGCACCCGGAGAGAACAAAGTTTCTTCATGTGCAAATGATCATGCAGAATCGAACGAATTGCTGGTGCATTTAGGCCTGAAGTACCCTCTATCTGTTGGTAGGTCACTCGCCTGTCCTCGCCAAGCATTTTCCCCACAATAGTAACGTTTTCCTCCATAACTGACGTTCGTGGCCTTCCCGGCCTCTCAGCATCCTCCACAGTTAAATTTCCCCTTTGGAATTCTCACCTGAATATCGTTGTGTGATGTGGCCAAACATCACCTAGTGCAAGAGTCATTTCTTCGAAGCACTGGTCTACGTTTAAACCACGCACGAAATTATAACGCAAAACTGCTCTTATCTCATTTCGTGACCACGATGCCATCGCAAGCACTTTACACTCTCACTGCTAATGAATAACTGAGCCCATCGACATGGCACGGCGGCTACTATGCATGTATGAGCATGTCTTAACATGCAGCAGAAAGCAGCTTCCTACGATTCATTGTTGCGTCATATTGCAAAACTTTCCTAGTACCCTTTGTATATGGACGACGAGATAAAGCGATAATTGGATTCAACGTAGGTACCTCGTTTTTGTAGATTTCGTTTCTAATTTTAAATAATGCAATTAATATAATTATAATAATTACCTAATTCCTTAAATTAAATAAATTGCGAACGTATTTTTTTAAAGAGATCGTTTTTTTGCTTGGATGTTCAATAATTGCAGTATATTCTCAGTACATGGGTATTTAAAAATATTTTTTTCATAATTCGCATACTACATATTTTTTTTAGTGGAATAAAAATGTGTTTATTTAACACGCAATTTAAATTTATACCCTTTTGTAACGTAGATAATTCTGTTGTTTCCTTCATTCTTTTTAATCATAATTTATTTTTACATCATTAATTCGAAATCGTTAAAATGAACACGACTCCCTTTTGAAATAATGCAGCTATAAATGCAGCTATGTATATATGCATTAAACGACACGGAAAATAAAGCAAATAAATATAATTATGATTCCATTTATTATTTACAGTATTGAGCCACGGCTAGCACCTTAAAATTTAAATGGCCACGCCTCTTGGAAATCTAATACATTTTAGAACTAGTTTCCTTAGATGGTGTCCCGAGGAGTGGGGAATATTCGGCCATTATTCTAAGTTTTTAAGTCCCTTACTCTTTGTTTGTACGAATTCCTTTAACGTTAGTACAATAACTTCACACTTAACCCTCCGTTACTATCGTCTGGGTGGATTCCACCCAAAAGGCTGAACTTTTAAGTAAACTATATAATTTTCTATGAAAATCGTCCCTTTATTATAATGTTATCCACCTTTGAATGGTTTTTTATGTTTAGAAGTACATTCTACTACATTAATTCGAGATTATATTTATATAAAATTTATTTTAAAAGGAGCTTGGGTGGTTTACACCCGCGATAGTAATAGCGTTTCATTTTTTTGGGTGTTTTATACCCATTGATAGTAACCTTGTACATAGTTTTAGCGATTACTTTGAGTGATCGTTAATATAAATAAAAGCACTTGTATGTTTTATTGCTCTCTACCATGCATAGAGATGGTAAGCCGCTAGATGTTCCAAAGTGTTTGCCCGAAATAATTGAGTTTTATAACAAAACCAAAGGAGGAGTCGATACGACTGACCAGTTATGTTACCTCTGGTAATATTCTACTCTTTGCTGAATGTGGCTGCCATAAATGCACGTATTGTTTTGTTGTGCACTCAAAATCCACCACTAAAATACAAAAAGCGTTCACCTTTCATCAAGGATTTGGCGTTTAGGCTTATTACGCCACATATGGAAAAACGTAGCACAATTGAGATATTGCCAACTAATATCAAAATAAGCTGCCAAAAACTTACCAAACAACTTTTTAGAAAGCAGAATGAACCCGAAGACATATCACCACCAGCCAAAAAATTTAAACAGAGTCGTTGTCAGGAATGCGGTAATAAAAAGGACCGTAAAACAAAAACAACATGCTGCAAGTGCGACATTTTTATTTGTAAAAGTCACAGTTATCCACTGTGTACTAATTGTTATCAATCAACACATTCAGAATTGACAAACAACTGCGAAAACCATGATACATATGTTTGATGGATTTGATGAGTGACTACAATTTTGATGGTATTTAGTTTAATTTTTACGCAAACTTTTACTTTGTTTACAAAAATGTTATTAAATAACTTTATTTTCTTTATCTTTTTAGCTTTCGAATTCAGTAATCCGCAGAGGATTTGCTTAAAAAGTTTTTTAATTATCACTAGAATTACATAATCAATTTAATATAATTTTTTTGTTTCCTTTTTTTAATGAAATGTTAATAAACAACATATAAGTTGAAATAAAATAATAGATTTATGACTAAAACTAAATTTGTTCGGTATTTTAGTGCTCCTTACTTCAAAAAATTACATTATACATATGTACATTTGAATTTGGCAGTTAAGAAACGCAGACACTTTAAAAGCAAGGGTGGGTTACACCCAATTATAGTAACGCAGTAAGTGAAATATACTATAGTGATGGAGGGTTAAGAAACTGATATAATTCTCATATATATATCGTACAGTTTTTGTGTCAAAGAAAAAAGATCTGAAATATGAATACCAATAAAGTGTATATGCAATATTTACATTTGGGACCATGTTATTTGACTGTGAATCTGCACATTTAATACCACACTCCTAACACATAATAAATGGTCGAACTATAAGATAATAGGTATCAAGTCCGTACTGAATAAACTTCGAAATGTGGGTGGAGGAAATTGGGCGCCAGGAGATTAATGCTAACAATCCAACCGGTAAAATTGACGCAAAAAATATTGGGTCGTGTTATTCCCACAGGTATAAAATTGAATTAATATTGAGTGCGAGTCAATAGAAAGTTACCAAGACTATTCCAAGAAAAGTTTCGAAAAGTTCTAAGTATTCGGCTTCCTAGAAAACGACGACGGTTTGTTTTATTACAACCTGACCCTATGCGACCAAAACAAAAGATTTTGCATCTGAATATGTACACAACAAATAATGTCAAGTAATAAATAACAATTTATGAATTCAAAATAGAATTGTATTTAAATTATTAGGTGCGCAACTAAGTGCTCGCCGTTTTTCAAGAGATGGCTCCACTAGTAAGTGCTGGTTGATTGTGACATAACCAAAACGTCATGAACCAAGCTTAGACATATGGCAAACAAACCGCTTTGATACATTAGTGATTTTGTTGTTGCGTCATATACTTTTGGTTGTGTGAAAATGTCTGATTTTGTGCCAAATAATCGTCATTTGCGGGAAGTGCTGCTTTTCTTCTTTCATTTGAAGAAAATGGCGGCTGAAGCGCATCGAAAACTCCAAAAAGTTTACGGAGATGCTGCTCTAAGTGAAACAAAGTGCCGTGATTGGTACCGTCGCTTCGAAGACGGTGATTTCGATGTTGACGACCGTTCGCGTGAAGGAAGACCAAAAACCTTCGAAGACGCTGAATTGGAGGCATTGCTCGACGAGGATCCGTGCCAAATGCAAAAAGAGCTTGCTTCAGCATTAGGAGTTACCCGCCAAGCCATTTCCCAGCGATTGCATGCGTTGGGCATGATTCAAAGGTATGGAGCTTGGGTTCCTTGTGATTTGAAACCAAGAGACGTTGAGCGTCGTTTTTTCGCCTGTGAACAACTGCTCCAGCGGCAAAAAAGGAAGGGTTTTCTTCATCGCATCGTTGCGGGTGATGAAAAATGGATCCATTACAGCAACCCAAAGAGAACAAAATCATGGGGACTGCCCGGTCATGCTTCTACGTCATTGGTTCAGCCGAATATTCACGCTGCGAAGGTTTTGTTGTGTATTTGGTGGGACCAGGGCGGTATTATTTATTATGAGCTGTTGAAACCGAACGAAACCATTACTGGGGAACGGTATCGAACTCAATTGATGCGATTGAGCCGAGCACTGCGCGAAAAGCGGCCACAATACGAGCAAAGGTACGAAAAAGTGATTCTACAGCATGACAACGCTCGGCCTCCCGTTGCCAAACCCGTTAAAACCTACTTAGAAACGCTCAAATGGGAGGACTTACCCCATCCGCCATATTCCCCAATTATTGCGCCGTCCGATTATTACCTGTTCCGTTCGAGAGCACATGGTCTGGCTAATCAGCAGTTCCGCTGATATGAAGACATCTCAAAATGACTTGATTCGTGGATAGCCTCAAAAGGCGAACACTTCTACCGTGACGGTGTTCGAGCTCTGCCAGAAAGATGGAAAAAAGTTGTCGGTAGCGATGGACAATATTTTGAATGATTCATTTGTAAACATCTTTTCACAATAAAGTTGCATTTTCATCAAAAAAAGCAGCGAGAACTTAGTTGCGCACCTAATAAAATAAATTAATTTAAAAACGATATAAAAATTATTATATATGTGAAGCGTAGCACTGTTTACTTTTGTCTTCTATTAAGCCTTTAGAGCGTTTTCTCATTTAATAGAGGAAACTTGGGAAACAGTTTGCATAATAATGATTTTTGTTTCATAACTATTACACTGTGCCAAACAATATATCGAATGCATTGCAGACATCTCTTCGAAAGTATAGTTTTTATACACGATTAATTAGAGAACAATTTTAATGACTTCATGACCTGTCAAAAGGGAAAATTCGTTTCTCTATGTTATTATGTTGCTGACTAGGGTGATTTTTTAAACATTTATTATGACAACCCTTAATTAGCTGTAATTATTTATGTAATCGCTTTACGACATTTATTTAAATAAACTTTTTTTCTTAAAAACTTCTAATTTTAACCGGTTTTTGCATTATGTACATAATACGGAAATTAAAAAAAAATTGCCCTCTCCCCGCGAGACTCAAACTCGCGATCTCATGCTAATCGGGCGTACGTATTCGCTCTTAGACCGCGGTGAATTCGAGTCTTCTAACCTGCCAGAAATTGCGTTATGTAAATAAATATTTGTTTCTCGCTTTTTCCTGCAGATCCCGTCTGTGTATAGTCGACCCACGTTCTTTGTTACACCCTGTATAGTAGTAATCTTTTATTTTGTTAATGTGCAAATCGACTAGACTAATTTACCTGATAATCCACGATGAAATAATATTGTCTTAAACATACAAACGCTACAATAAGCTGTATATTGTTTATTTTATTAGTAAAACTATCAAAGTGTGTGTCATCTGCATGCAGTTACCCAATCGACGTATTGATTTGGTTATAATTCCGTATGTGCCGAAGCAAGAAGCGTTCTGCATACGTGCACCTACGGTACGTCAAGAATATTGCTCGTGCGGCATGACTCTTACAAGCAGAAAATGTTGGTTAAATTTAGAATGTATTGTGTTTTAATAAATTTTTTCTAACCTTTCCCGTTTACCATTTGAACCAGACATCATTCATCTTCTTGCATTAGCGTGTGTGTGTACGTCTCTCCTTGATTTCTCTTCTTGTCGATTCCTCTCTCTTTCGACTTTGAATACCTCCGCGATGCATTCAGTTTGTTTCGTAATTTATAGAAGAGACCTCCGTTCTGTCAGCGTCTTTGAGTTAATGATTTCCACTCTGAACTTTTTATAGCGGTCTTCTTACTTAAACTACATGTATACACGCTAAGCTTTTGCCTTTTCTATGTTACATATCCGTCTTTATTATTAGATTACATAAAAACTAATATTAAATTAATTAAATGAATTTTGTTTCCCAATGTGCGTATCACTAATACTAAATAACTACATTTACGGTAGACCAATCCTAGAAATTAATGCAAGAAAATTAAGACATATTTCTGTCCGAAGACTCAGCTATAAAATCTCGTAATCCACAGAAGTTCAGAAAGGTAAACGTTATATAACTGAAGTTTCAAATGCTGCTGTACACAAATTTATTAACGGTTGAGAAAAGATAATAATCCCAAAAAGTTCTTCTTCCTCATCCTCTTCGTTTCATTGATAGTGTTTTTAGGGTTGTCGCGGCAGTTATTCTGTTGAGGACAATAGTCAATTTTGTGCTCACCGCTTCGGAATTCTGCCTTGTGGTTTCGTATCTCTGGAAACTTGGTAGTCTGCTTTTGTCTATCCTGTCCACATGTGCGTTACAAGGGTGGTTCCAGAAGTATCCGACCCAACAAAGAAAACACAAAAATTTTTGAAAGAAAAATATTTACTTTTCAACATAATCTCCTTTCAGCTTTATATACTTTTCCCAGCGAAGTTCGATACCCATTTTATAATAAGGACTGTCTTGCTTCTCAAAATAGCCATTAACTGCCGACATCACTTCTTCATCGTTGGAAAATCTTTGACCACTGAGCCATTTTTTCAAGTTTGGAAGCAGAAAATAATCCGAGGAGGCCAAATCTAGCAAATAGGGTGCATGAGGTAGTAATTCAAAATTTAATTCATTCAACACTTTCTTCTTAACCAAATGCGGCCATTTTTGCTTTATTTCCTCGCTCGAACGTGGTAATAAGTTCGCATAATACTCACCGTTGATAGTTTTTCATTTTTCAAGATAGTTAATGAAAATTATTCCACACGCATCCCAAAAACCGATGCCATGACCTTATCTACAGATGAAACGGTCTTCGCCTTCTTTCGAGCCGGTTCTCCCTTTTGAGTCCATTGTTTTTATATGGACCGGTGTTTCATCCATGGTTATGAAACGGTACGGTGCTTGAGTGTGAACAAACGCGGCACCCATCTTGCACGCACTTTCTCATGTCCAAATTTTCAGATAGTATGCGATGTACTGCACTTTTTGAATTGCCTACTGTCTGTTAGCTCACGCACTTTCAGTCGACGATCATCCAGTACCACTTTGTGGATTTTCTTCACCATTTCTGGAGTCGTCACCTCATTTGGTTGACCACTGCGATACTCGTCTTGGCAGCTCGTACGGCCTCGTTTATACTGCTGTCCAATATTTCGCTGTTGTAAACGAAGGATCAGAGTCACCCTGAGTAGAATCCAGTTCAGCTTTTATATCAGTTGGGCTGACGCCTTTCAGATAAAAGTATTGTATCATGTAACGATGACCAATTTTCTCCATTTTTACAAATTCACTGAAAACGTTCAATATTGATGGCTACCAAACAAATACTAAACAACGTGGCGTCTTCAAACTTGAAACATATGCTTTATAAATTGTGAACTTTGTAATTCAGTGATATTTTTTAAACAACTACCTCCATCTCTAGGTCAGGCGGGGTACTTATCGGGTCACCCTCGTACATTCTTTCCTTCTTACTTTAATGAACGTTGTGATATCCTGTATTTTGCATTGTGTCCGTTTTTGTCGATCTCTTAATGTTTTCCCGGTAATACATCTTATAGTCAGTTGTTATCAGTTTCCTTCCCTCCTTGTTTAATATTTGTCTGATGCAAGACTTATATCTTCGAATTATATTTGTGTTGACAGACACAGTCTATCGCAGAGAAAATCGAAATTTTTTAAAGTAAAAATAAAAGCACTGTTTTGGTAAAATTCATTTATTTGATTCAATACAATGTTTTGCACAGTCAATTAACATGTCGAATGAATTTTTAAGTTTATCTTTAGAGATGTTCTTCAAGATCGCTGTCGACGCGTTTTTAATGGCTTCGACGTCGGCGTAACACTGTTCGGCAAACGTAGTTTGAAGGATAAAAACCACTGCGGGCCAAATCATCTGTTAGAAAAACCGGTAATGACTTCCCGCTACACCTGGTAAAAGAAAAGCTTTAAAGCGAAGTGTTTTGGAACTTTATAATCAATTTTATTTCTTTAAAAATTTTTTTCTTTCTAAACACATGTTTCTTTTCGAAACATAAGTTACCGGTAACTCAAAAACTAGATTTAATAATCAAAATAGACTCGTATACTTGAAATAAGCATGTTATCAGTACTCATCAATTGCTAAAATATTGTTTTAGAATGTTTTATAAATACTACTGTGGGCAAACAATAGTAAGACTTTTTAATTTAAATTTCGCGCGAAAACCCATTCGTCGAAATATTTTTTTCTAGGTTGGTATGACTGTCAGTGACATCTGTGCCAAATGTAATATCAAAATAATCATTAGTGTTTAGTATACGTTTGTCTTTCTGAAGTACAAAAAGTGCATTCGGCGATTTTTACAATGAGTGAAATTATTCAACAAAGAAGTTCCTTTAAATTTTGTGTACGGAATCAAATTTCTGGTGCCCAAACGTTCGGAATGTTGCAAAAGGCTTTCAGCGATAATTGTTTGTCGCGAGCAAGTGTTTTTGATTGGTACAAATTATTCAAAGAGGGTCGAGAACGCGTTGATGACGAACCACGTCCAGGACGGCCATCAACATCAACTGATGATCAACACGTCAATAGAAACAAGGAATTGGTGCTTGAGAATCGACGATTAACAGTCAGAAACCTTACTGGCATCGTTGGAATATCGGAAGGATCAGTGAAAACCATTTTGAAAGATCATTTGGGCCTAAGAAAAGTGAAAGCACGATTCGTTCCAAAATCACTCAATTTTTTCGAAAAACGTTGACGTCTGTGAAACAATGCTTTCCGACTATCAAGACAAAATGAAAGGCATCATAACTGGATATGAGACTTGGATCTACGCTTATAACCCGGAAACAGACGATCAATCGGCCGAATATCGTATCAAAGGTACTATTTGAGTGTTATGCGTCGTTTGCGCAATGCTATTCGTAAAAAGAGGCCAGAATTATGGGCCGACAACTCTTGGTTTTTGCACCACGATAATGCACCGTCGCATACTGCATTAATTCTTCGTGAGTTTTTCGCCAAATTTTCAACCAATATCGTGCCGCAACCACCGTATTCGCCTGGTTTAGCTCCGTGTGACTTCTGGCTATTCAGCAAACTCAAACGACCGCTCCGGGGAAACTGTTTTGAGTCAATTGAAGACATTAAACATGAATCGCTACGCGCATTGAAGGCTATTCCTGAAATTGAATTTAACAACTGTTTCGAGAATTGGAAGAAACGTTGGCACAAGTGTATTGGGGGCAGGGGGGATTACTTTGATAGGGACAAAATAGATTTGGAAGAATAAATTAAGAATTTAAAAATTATGAACAAAGTCTTACTATTTTTTGCCCACAGTAGTACATATATTACTATATTTACTATGGTATCCTGACTCTCATAATAATGATCCACTGTTTTAGCAGTAATTTCAAATTCAAAGGACTGAAAGACTAATAAAATTGCAAAATCTCAACTTTAAAGACGTCAATTGTGTAATATTGACGCGCAAATAGTATTAGATAACGATTTTTTTAAAAATAATTTAAGTTGTTTTTACTTCTCGAACGTTCAATAATTTTATAACCTAAAAAAATTCATTAATAGTCAATACACTTTTTATTTAAATTGTTTCTAATGTGTTTTGCACATTCTCAAGGTTTCGCCATCAATTTTCGTTTATTAAATTTATCAAAATAGCTCTTAATTAGCAATACTTCAAGTACATAATTCTCAAATACTGCAGAGCCTCTATCGCAACTCATTGCATCCCACTCCTTTACCGCTCTGACAAAACAAAGGTGATTGTCAAGTGTAATATTATTTTATTGGAAAACGTTTGCTATTTCAATGACAAAATGTCGGAATCGGAATTGATTTGCATTATTTTTACCTTTGAACATTTATTGCATATATATTTTAATTGAGATCGCGGCGTACTTGTTAAGCAACCAAACAGAAAAAGCAGTTTCGCATTAGATTGATTAAGTAAATGATTTAGTTGTTATTAATTTTAAAATCGTATCCTGGAATATATTTAAAATAATTTATATGCAAATCGATATTTTACAATTTATCTATTTCTTTTTACACATCGAAATATGTACAAAATATCAAAGGAACTTAAAGGCAATTTTGATGGAGCCTGTGTTTGATTTACTTAATCACTTTAGGTTGATACATAACCCCATTCCACATTAATTTTCGAATTCTGTATACGTATTTCGATAACTAAATTGTCATCATTAGCGGATAATTAAACAGTATCGCACCATAACGCGTACTGCCGTAGTTTTCCAGATGCGACACCGTTTAATGTACTGCTGATGACGACAATTTAGCTGTTGAAATACACTATCGCTCATAAGTATTTGGTCACTCGCATTTAACCCGCGAATTGTAACAAAAATCAAAATTTAAATACTAATATCTTTTTATTATTTACATTTATGAAAAAAGTATATATTTTTACATCTAAAATTAGTTGTATAATATACG